>CAUYSK010019703.1:0-30791 GCA_963575035.1 Avahi laniger | reverse complement strand
TGGGAGGCCGAGGTGGGCAGATTGTTTGAGCTCAGGAGTTCGAGACCAGCCTGAGCAAGAGCGAGACCCCGTCTCTACTGAAAATAGAAATAAATTAATCGGACAACTAAAAATACATAGAAAAAATTAGCCGGGCATGGTGGCACATGCCTGTACTCCCAGCTGCTCGGGAGGCTGAGGCAGAAGGATTGCTTGAGCCCAGGAGTTTGAGGTTGCTGTGAGCTAGGATGACTCCACGGTACTCTAGCCCGGGCAACAGAGCGAGACTCTGTCTCAAAAAAAAAAAAAAAAAAAGGTCTTGAGATAGATGTCCAAGGCTAATTCTTCGCATAATAAAACACTATATTGCTGAAAGTGTCTCCACATTAATGATCTCTCTAGAGGCTCATGGGATAATGTTATTTCCATTTAACAAATGTGGATTTGATTTGCATTTCCCTGATGATTAGAACTGGAGCCCATTCTACTAAGTGAAGTATCATAAGAATGGAAAAACAAGCACCACATGTACTCACCCTCAAATTGGTATTAATTGATCAACACTTATGCGCACATATAGTAAGCAGTAACATTGATCAGGTGTCGGGCAGGTAGGGAGGGATGGGTATATTCACACCTAATGGGTTCAGTGTGGACCATCTGGAGGATGGACATGCTTGAAGCTCTGACTTGGGTGGGGCAAAGACAATATGTGTAACCTAAACATTTGTACCCCCATAATATGCTGAAATAAATAAATAAATAACAAATGTAGAAATTAAAACAGAATTATGAACGATATACCAAATTCACACTGCTATTCAGTAAAAGAGGTAGAGCTAAAACTCTAGGGACCTGACCCCAAACCCACTCTTACTACAGCAAACTGGCCCAAAGTGTAGTCAGGGAACAGTGGCACTGTGGGATGCTGGTAGGTGTTATGCAAAACAAACAAATAAGTAAAACTTTGAAAAAGATTAAAAGCTCCAAGATTAAAAGATTTGGAATGTCAGGCCTGTAATCCTAGCACTCTGGGAGGCCGAGGCAGGTGGATTGTTTGAGCTCAGGAGTTCAAGACCAGCCTGAGCAAGAACGAGACACCGTCTCTACCAAAAGTAGAAAGAAATTAATTGGAAAGCTAAAAATATATAGAAAAAACTAGCCGGGCATGGTGGCACATGCCTGTAGTCCCAGCTACTCGGGAGGCTGAGGTAGTAGGATTGCTTGAGTCCAGGAGACTGAGGTTGCTGTGAGCTAGGCTGACGCCACGGCACTCACTCTAGCCAGGACAACAGAGTGAGACTCTGTCTCAAAAAAAAACAAACAAAAAAAAGATTTGGAACATTTTGGATTAAACAAAGTTCAGCATTTTGCAGGACTTCTAAGAGACTTGAACATACTACTGTCCACTGCAAAGTTAGAAGACAGAGTTTGGGTTATAGCATTTCCCCAGATCTTAAGACCGTGTAACATATTTTTTAGGGATGTTTCACACATCCAGTGTTCTTGAGGACATACTTTGAGAAACATTTTCCTACATGGATTGTGGGTTACATCCAATTGCAAGTGACATCACAGCCCTGTGAACTGGTCATTTTCAAGGCTGAGTGTTATTGAGTGTAGGACACAGAATTAGAACAGAAGCTCATTTGAAATATGAGAAGTTTTCTGTGTTCAGAAATAGTCATGAGCATTCTCTAGGGGAGGATCTTCTTTCCCCACCTTGTTGATGTTTGGCTTTGCCACATGACTTGCTTTGGCCAAAAAATGAGAGTGGATGCGAGCGGTTGGACTTCCAGGCAGGAGGTTTTGAGCCAGCACGTGGTTTTCCATGCATGTTTCCTGTTATAGTACGGAGAGCGAGAAATGACCATTCACAGACCAAATTAAGCCAAATTATGAGTCTTTATTAGCTGGCCAGCGACCACTCCTGCCCTGTCAGAGCACAGGTGCAGAGAATGGCCCCCTCCTATTCTTTACAAGGGGTTTTTATACTATTTTCGGAGAGGCTATGTGACACAGAGCATGGGGCAGGGGACCAAAAGCGGGGAGTGAAACATAGGATTGCGTGCCATAGGGACAAGGTCATTTTGTGCATAACTCTGGCGCAAGTAACTGCTTACAATCTTCAAAGCAAGCTGGGTTACAGAAGCAGATAGCATTCATTAGATCGAAGGCCATTCTTTAAGCCTGGTATAATTGTAACTATTAACAGCTTTTACAGGAGTAACTATTTCCCTACATTTTAACTCTTTCATGAACCTACCAGGAGCCTACTACAGTAGTACATGATTTTTAGGGTAATTCAATGGGCTTGGATAATATACAATGATCTGGGACAAAGTTTGTTGGGCCCACAGAGAAGACAATGGTTTGTGACAAAAGTCTGTCCAGGTATGTTGACAAATTTCAGTCTTTCTTCATTATATGAGCTCAAGTAATGAAAACTCAGGGAAAGGACTAGAGGTAACTGTTTTCTTTGTTGGTGGATCCTGACTTTAGGCAGATAAAGGAACTTCAGAAAACGACTTCATCCTGTGCTTTGGGACAGACAGAGGATCGAGAGACAGGGGTCAGGCAAGGTCAGAGACCTGGAGGCTTCTTCTTCAGTTCAGCATGTCAAAGTGACATATTTCGGAGTGTTGGTTTCTGAGCCCCAAAATAAGAAAGTAACTCAAAGAATGAGACTCCCTCACTTCTCCAGGGAACAGTTTCCTGGGGTGGGCTCAGGCCACTCTGGGCAGGTGCTCTAAAGCCTGCAATCAACCCAACTGACAAAGCACCTGCTCCAAGGCAGAGGGACAGGCAAGTTAACCTCAGGAAACAGAAATCCATCCAGATCAGGAAAACCAGCAAAGACGACAGTCCTCTCACTCTGCCCCGCATCACTTTAAGGAAGGTAGATGGGATGGGCAATCCTGGGACTGGGGAGGGGATGTGAGAAGTGGACGCCTGGATACCAATCGGGCACACCCCCACCTGCAGCTCTGGCTGGCTTCCCCTGGGCTAAGGTATTGAGTCAGGCATTTTCTAGGGAGTCCCATATGAGCCTGACTCATCTCTACCTCATGACTTGGTAGCGGTGAGAAGAGTTTAGCTTTCTGTTCCACCTGTTCCTCGGTGGAACAGAGGAAGGGAGTAAAAAGAAGGCAATTTCCAGAAGGAAAAGGATTTAAGGGATTTCCAAGACAGGGGAGTATGCAGCAGAGAGGGCTCAGGACCAGGGAGGAAAGAATGTTTCAGTGAATAAATGTCTGGACTACAAGGGACGAGCCAATAGGAATGGTGGTGAGAATGTTCATAAGGAATCGAACGAGTTAGGAAATAGAGTTAGGAAGTTCTTGTCATAACCCATCATACACACCAGCAATTGCATTCAGAGTGACCCATGGCCTGGCTCCCATCTGCTTCCTGAACTCGTGTGTCCCATTCCCCTCCATGCACCCTCTGCACAAGTCACAGCAAACTACCTCCTATTTCATAAATGTTTCTTCTCCTGGTCCTTGCTCATACCTTTCCTGCCCTGGAATAATCTTTCCATCCCCCTCACTTTCTTCCTCTCTAAAGCCCACCCTCCCTCCTGCTCTTGGGTTGGGTTACCAACCCATCCAAACCACCATCATCTTTCACCCAGATTTCTGTCATTTCCTCTTAACTGGTCACCCTGCCTCCCTCCTTGCCCCTCCCGACAGTCTATCCTCAAGGCAGCAGCCCTTCTAGAACAACCATTCACCAAAGGCTCCCTATGCCACTCAGAACAAAAGGTCATCTTTGCAATGACCTGCAAGTTTCTCTCAGATCTAGCCACCATTTCTTCTCTGTTCTCCTCTCTGGTACCATTCCTCATTCATTCTGCTCCATCCGCACTGGCCTCCTCGCTGTTCCTCAAACACAGCAATCGTGTCCCTGCTTCAAGGATTTTGCTTTTCCTTCTTCTTAGAACACTCTTCCCCCAAGTAACCACGTGGCTCACGTCTTCACTTCCTTCAGATCTTTGCTCAAATGCCACCTTTGCAGAGAGGCCTTTCCTGGCCAGCCTTTCTTAAATTGTGACTTAACACACACACACACACACACACACACACACACACACACACACTACTCAAGGTCCATGCAAACATATCTGTAACAGACGGAAAACTAAGAACAGCCTTCTACCCCCTTCCAACTCCAAATTTCATGAAATGACCAAAAATACTCATTTAATGGAAAACAGACTTACTTCTGGGTTCTTCATTGTTTTTCTGCTTTCTGAGGTTATGGGAGTTTTAATATTCCTATGTAGATGGTATTCTAAATAAATTATTTACAACACACACATATATTCCTTGCTTTATTTTTGTCCTTAGCATGTCTCACTACTATATTTTCTTCATTACAAGGCAAGCACCATGATGGCAGGGATTCCGGTCTGTTCTCTTGCTGCTGTATCCCTAGTGTCTAGAACAGTGCCTGGAACATAGAAGGCACCCAAGAAATACTATTATAACTGAACGTTGAATGAATTCACCCACTTCTACCCACCTCCCCATTCTCATCCTATGACATTAATGTCTCCATCCTCTTTGCTCTCAGAATATGCTTTTGCATGTATGCTATTAATACCTCTTCACCAGACAGGCAACTCTTTAGAAGCAGGTCTATGTGGAATTCATCTCAGAATGCCTAGTACTCAGCAGGTAACAGATGGTTAACAAGTTGTATATTGAAGGAAGGAGATTCATGCAGGCACAGGCCATACCTGCACACAATATTTGTCCCACCCTCTCCACTCAGGTTCTGGTGTTACCTGCCTACAGCACCCCAGCCTACCCCAGGTCTGCCCCCTTCAAAACAGAAAAAACTTCAACCATATCGCATCCACAAAGTGGTGGCTTTGGATGCACAGCGATGATGACAAAGCCTGATGAAGAAGAAACAGCTTCACCAGATACTGTTTCAGAGAAAACCCCTGCCCTGATGAAACCTCGCGGCCCCAAGACAATGGCAGTAATCCAAAGGACCTACAAGAAACAGGGAGCAGACAGCTTTCCCTGTGTGTAAACTATAACATGTGACTTCATCGTAACAGAAAGGCGGGCTCTGTGGAACTACTCAAGGTCCATGCAAACACATCTGTAACAGATGGAAAACTAAGAACAGCCTTCTACCCCCTTCCAACTCCAAATTTCATAAAATGACCAAAAATATTCATTTAATGGAAAACAGACTTACTTCTGGGTTCTTCGTTGTTTTCCTGCTTTCTGAGGTTATGGGATTTTAATATTCCTATGTGGATGATATTCTAAATAAATTATTTACAGATTAACAGGGAAAACACTCAATGACACAATTCCAAATGGAAGGAGGAGAATAAAGATACATTTAACCAATTTCTTATCTCTGAAACCAGCTGAATTAGTTACAACAAAAAAATAAAGACAGATGTATAAATTCCATCTTAGGTGAAAATAGAAAGCATTTACAACCCCAAATAACACTTCCTATGAAGAAATTCTGCCAAGTGCAGTGCAACTGGGAACAAGTTGAGAGAGGCTGCTGAGCCAGAGGTTGCTGAGCCAGTGTCCCATAACGACAGATCATGGGCAGAGCTGGCAAGGCACAAATTCTCGAAAGTACTCGATACACCCAGAGGAGCAAGAGCAAAGGCGTCTTGTTTGTAACCAGGTCCACCATACACATAATGACCAATTCTGAAAAAGAGAATAGAACTCATGGAACAGAAAAACATAACTGAAGAAATGTTCCTTAAAAATAAAAGAAAACTTGAATTTAGCAGAGGGGAGGAGGAAACGGGGAGTTGTTTGATAGATACAGAGTTTCAGTTTTGCAAGATGAAAAGGTTCTGGAGATTGTACAACAATGTGAATATACTGAACACGTAAAAATGGTTAATATGGTAAAATTTACATTATGTGTATTTTACCACAATTAAAATTTAAAAGCTTAAAAACTTGAATCTACAGTCCAAAAGGAAAAACTGATTCAAAAAGACCGATTTTTAGAACTGGCCTTATTAAGTTCCTTATCTTCAAAGATAAAGAAGCAATCCTTTGGGAATACAGGCAAAACTGTCAACGCGCGCACTGAGGGAGAAAACAAAAATCAGACTGGCTCCAGACTTTAACACCAAAAGACACTAGAGAAATTCCTACAGAGTCCTGTGGGGGAAGAAAAGTGATATCCAAGCATTTTGTAGTTAATCGAACTATTTTACCAGGCTATGGCAATAGACAAATATTTTCAAGCATGCAACAATTTAGGGAATTTTATTTCTATGAACACTTTTTCCAAAAAAAATAGCAAATTATTAGAAGATAAACTTTAGCCAGTCAAAAGGTAAATGGAGAAAATAGGCAAAAGGATTAGCTGTGAGCATTAAATCCATTTTAATGCAAGACAAAGCTAAAACAGCTGTGGAAATCATGGTTACAGAGCAGGGGGTAAATGTTATAAACTATGAGAATGTTAACGAAAGATCAGAATAGGAAGAGAAGGAAGAGAAGGAGGAAGTTAGTGTACGTAGGCAGACAGATTTATACAACTTTTATAGTTCAAGGATCAGAAAATATTTTAACGTGCTAAATCAAATAATAAAGGTATAAAGGAAATCACTAGAAGAATTAATAACATAATCCATGAAAATCAGATGATGAAAAGGTAGGAGAAAAGGAGAAAGTAGAAGTACATTATTCTAATAATTAATAGTAGAGGGAATCAACTCTAAATAAATGAAGAGTTGAGTACATCATTTGAAGTTATGGTCATAAAGATAATCAGTAGGACTATCAACAAACTATAAATCTTTTATATTAACAGAACTATACATAAAAAAGAAAAAAAGCACAGACCATATAGCAAAACATAAATAAAAAATTGTTAAAATGGATAGCATTAAAAAGATACAACTAGTACCAAACACACATTTCATATGAACAAATTAGAATAGCACAAATTCATGTCATAAAAGCAAGAGTCTCAGATTGGATCACAAAGCAAAACCAAACTATACACAATGGATTAAATAAAAGATACATTGAGAACAGGGTAACTCCTTTATTTTGCCTTCCTGCCTGCCTGCCCTTGTTCCTACCTTTCTTTCTGAATAACTCAGTACACAAGCCAGTAGGCAGAGCAGAACATGATAGGCACCTACATGGACAGAGGTGGAGGATTACTGGAAAGCTAGAGCAGGGTGCTGGAACTGCAAATGAGGAGGACATTTGCCAGGGGTAGCCTGGGGGTGAGGGGAAGGAGCGACCTGGCATGAGGTGTCAGGGCACCCATCCAGGCTGATGTAGGGGGTTGGAGCTCAAACAGGGTCAGGAGGTCTACATCATCCAGAGTGACCGAACCTGAACTCTGCGATGTTAGATTGGAATTGGAGGTAATGGTGAAAACTCTTGATCTTCAATATGTATAAATAGGTGTAGAAATACATATAGATGTAAATGTGCTTGTATAATTTATTTGCAGGAACACACATACACATACAAACATACATACATACATACATACATACATTTCCTAGCTTGACCACTGAGAGGGCCTAGAAGCAGCAACATCCCAAGTACAATGAGCATACATAGAGTCTGTGTCCTCTTTTCCAAATACCATTAAGAGAAAAAGGATCCTTGGAGAAATAGCTAATACTAGGACAAGGGCAGAAAAAGTACATGATGTGCCTAAAATGCCTTGTTGTACCAGAAACTAATAAAGTGCTGAAAGAATGATAGAAATATATCAAAAAAATACAAAGGCTAGCAAGAAGTCTGGCCTAATCCCAGTACTATTGAATTGTTCCAGAGTAACAAAATTCAATGGAAAAGAAAAATATTATAAAAGATTAAAATAATAAACAATGAAAGAAAGATTATAAATTATTGGATAAATAGGAAGTCATGAGTCCACACTGATATAAATGAAAGAGTGGATAAATAAATGGAAATGAGAGAAAGGTTTTTCTTACAGTATAAAAGCAGCTAATGAATGCAGAAGAAATGATCGAAGTAGAAAATCACTATTTGCAACCATCACAGTAATAAATAATTCAACCAAGAAACATCAATGAGTGCTAAAACTAATTGGTGAAAATTTGATGAAGAAAAGGATAGTTATTCAACCAGAAAGTAGACCCCAAAACCAGGGTCCAACCTGAAGGCCAAGAGAGTTCTTGACTTTGTGCAGGAAAGAATTCAAGCATGAGCCTTAAGTTGGAAATGAAAGTATCATTTATTAAACAAACAAAAAGCAAGCAGGCTACCCCATAGACAGAATAGCCCCTGTACATTGCTGGTAAACTCTATTTATGGCAATCTCTTGATTATTTGCTAAATGAGGGGTGGATTATTCATGGATTTTCTGGGAAAAGAGTGGCTATTTCTAGGAATCAGGGGTTCTTCCTCTTTTCATATAAGGTAATTTCTAGGGGTTGTCATGGTGATTGTAAGTTGTCATGGTGCTGGTAGGAATTTCCTTTAATATGTTAATACATTTTAAGGAGGGTATAATGAACTACAAGGGTGAGGAGAGGTCATTCTCACCATCCTGGCTCTTACTGGCCTTTACCAGTTTCTTCACTGTGTCGTTTTTTCCTGTTTTTGTCAGAGGCCTTGATTCAGGTCTTGAAGCTTTTTAATGAGTTGGGCCTGCCATTTTCCTATCTCACTTACATCGTTTCAAAGTACCTTCCTACAAAATATTTATTAATTACAAAGAAGAAAAAGTTATTCTTTTTCTTCTTTGGAGAAAACCTGGCAGACATAGCCTTAATCAGTGATCAAAGTTAACATCACAGTAATGCGATAAAATGAAATCCAGTACCACCTAGTAGAATGCAATGTGAAGAATACAATATGACTTCTTGATATTTCTGCCAAAAGCACAGAGGCTTAATCTAATCTTGAGGAACATTAGATGAACCCACATTGGGGGACATTCTATACAGTAACTGGTTTGTATTCTTCCAAAGATCACAATGTGATGAAAGTCGTGGAAAGACTGAAAAACTGTGACAACTAAATACTATGCATAATCTTGGACTGGATTCTTTTCTCCTAGGAACATTACTGGGACAACTGGCAACATTTAAATGGGGCCTGTGGTTGAAATGGTAATAAGGTATCAATGATGTATCAAATGTTAATTTCCTGATTTTAATAGTTGCATTGAGATTATAATGAAATGTCCTTATTTGTAGTAATTACACAAAATTCAATAGAAAAAATTTTAAGTAACTCAGAAAGATTGAAAGGCAAAGGATGGGCAAAAGCCCACAATACAAATGAAAAAAGCAGAATATTGATCTTAATATCAGCCAATAGTTATTTGAGAGTAAACATATTAAATGAGACAAGGAAAAGCATTCATAAAAGTAAACATTGCAATACACACTAAAAATTTTAATAGACACACATATTTTTGCACCTTATGAAAGAACACCAAACCTTCAGGAAATGCAAAGAATTAGAGTTGGAGAGACTCTAATTCACTTTTCTCAGTCCGTAAAGGTCAAATAAACAAGAAAAGTGTGGCTATGGAGTATCTAAGTAACCTGAAAAGCAAGATAGGGTTAATTTAATACCCTGAAAAGAGAGAATACTCCTTCATTTCAAAAACTTATGGAAAAATACATCAAGAATTATATAATAAACAACTGCAAAAATAATAATGGTTAACATGTCTATGAAACTTAATAATATACCAAATACTATTCTAAGCACTTTGCAGATTTTAATTCCTTTAATACTCATTACAACTTCATGATAAAACTTGAGATAGAGAATTTAAATAGGATGCCTGAGGTCAGGTAGCTGATAAATGGTAAAACAAGAATTTAAAACCAGGCAGTCTGGATCCAGGGTCTACACTCTTTTTTTTTTTAGAGTTGCCCGGGCTAGAGTGCAGTGGCATCATCATAGCTCACAGCAACCTCAAACTTCTGGGCTCAAGCGATCCTTCTGCCTCAGACTCCCAAGTAGCTGGGACTACAGGTGCACGCCACAGCACACAGCCAATTTTTCAATTTTTATTAGAGACGGGGTCTTGCTCTTGCTCAGGCTGGTCTCAAACTCCTGAGCTCAAGTGATCTTCCCATCTCAGCCTCCCAGAGTGCTAGGATTACAGGCTTGAGCCACTTCGCCCAGCCCAGAGTCTACACTCTTAACCAACATTTTACTAAACTCTAAAACGCAGAAATAATGCAAATGGACATTCTCCATTAATAAGGCAATAAAGCTAGAAATTAGGAACAGAACTAGATAATCAAAAAAAATTTTATTCACATGAGAATTTCTAATTCTCTTAAACAACTCTTGATTCAAAGAGGAAAATAAAACCAAAATTACTAAATATCTAGCATATAGCAATAATGAAAATACTATATATCAAAATCTATAAGATACAGCCAAAACAGTGTTCACAGAAAATTTCAAAGCCTTAAATAGTAACATTAATCAAAGAAAAAGTTTTTAAAAATTAGTTAAGCATCCAATTCAAAAGAATGAACTAAATGTAATGAAAACAGAGAGAATAAATTAGTAAAAGCATAAATTAATTAAATAGAAAACAGAAAATTATAGAATCTAAACTTAAAATATCAAAGAGCTGATTATTTAGGGAAAAAATAAATAAATTATTATCTAACTTAACAAAAAAGAGAGAGAAAGGGGATGGGCATGAGAGAAACGAGAATAAGAATGGCACATAACAAAGGCAGAAAGGAAATTCAAATAATTAAAAGATTATTTTGCCTAAATCTGTGCAAATCAATTTTTTAAACATGAGTGAAATGGATTTTCTAGAAAAATATCCAAGAAAACTGACTCCAGAAGAGATAAACTACATGAACAGATAAGTTACTATAGAAAAAATAGAAATATCAAGAACTATCACACAAAAAAGCACCAGCCCAGAGAAATTCACATGTGAATTTTACCATCCCTTTAAGGAACCCAATTCCACTTAAACTGTTCAAAGACACAGATAGGAGAAATTTCCAAATATTTAAAGTTAGCAGAACATTTATTTTTTTTTTATTTTTATTTTTTATTTTTTTTATTTATTTTTTTTTTGAGACAGAGTCTCACTTTGTTGTCCTAGCTAGAGTGAGTGCCATGGCGTCAGCCTAGCTCACAGCAACCTCAGACTCCTGGGCTCAAGCAATCCTACTGCCTCAGCCTCCCAAGTAGCTGGGACTACCGGCATGCGCCACCATGCCCGGCTAATTTTTTTCTATATATTTTTAGCTGTCCAATTAATTTCTTTCTATTTTTGGTAAAGACGGGATCTCGCTCTTGCTCAGGCTGGTCTCGAACTCCTGAGCTCAAACAATCCGCCCACCTCGGCCTCCCAGAGTTGTAGGATTATAGGAGTGAGCCACCACGCCCGGTACCCATTTGTATTTTTTGAATAGTAAACTTCAAATCACATTCATATCAATTTCAGGAAAAAAAATTAAGAATTTTTTTTGTGACTTTGCAGAATAATTTTTAAGGTAAACTTTCTGAACTGTAGTACATGGAGTTTTCTTGTAAACTAATTATTTCTCATTAGTTTTCAATTAGGAAGTTTTAGGATTCCAGTTACCCTGATTATATTTTTTGTCCTATAATCTTATGAATAAAAAAAGTAAAATTGTACCTTACTGTTTTATTGGAGATCCTTGAAATATGTCTAAGTAGTTGATAATAGCCAGTAGTAATGTATATTGTTTCTACTTTATATTTTTTTTGACAAAATTGGGAGCAGTTCTGTAGATCTGTAGTAAAATATTTTTACTATTTCAAATAAAGTAGTAAACAAATTTTACTTAAAAATCTGTTTCATCTAGTTTAGATGATCAAATCTTAACTAATCTTGAAGAAATATCTTAATTTTATTCTTAATTTTTCTCCCTTAGAAAACATTAGTCCAGAAGAAGAATATAAAATTGCCTGCCTCCTCATGGTCTTTGTGGCAGTTTCTTTGCCAACACTGGCCAGTAATGTGATGTCTCAGTACAGCCCTGCTATAGAAGGTAATAGTGGTTTAAAATTGTTTTGGCAATGGAAAAATTGTGAGTTTTGGTACAGTAGATACTTTTCAGGTAATTGATGTTCTTTTATAATAAAATATGACTGAAGTTCTGCCACTTGCTGTGTAATGGAAAGGTAGTCCGTTCCCTTTTTCTAAGCCCCAATTTCCTGATATAGGAAAAGTGAGCTCACGTGTGCTGAATGTGTATGTAGTAGAGCATAGTAAGGAAATACCTAACTCACTGAATTATTTTAAGTATTGAACAACAAAATGTTTGTCAAGCTGCTGTGAACTTCTTTTTTAAGTTTCCAAGGTACTATAAAATTGATATATGATTTATTTTAAAGGTTTTTGAAAGTATTTGCCTGTTTAACACAGACATGATCATTCATTGCTCTCTTGTTACACTATTTTTTTTTTTTTTTTAAAGAGACAGATTCTAGGCCAGGCGCCGTGGCTCACACCTGTAATCCAGTACTGTGAGAGGCCCATACAGGAGAATTGCTTGAGCTTGGGAGTTTGAAACCAGAAACCAGCCTGAGCAAGAGTGAGACCTGTCTCTACTGAAGATAGAAAAGCCAGGCATCCTGGCCACACACCCATAGTGAGCTATGATGATGACACTTCACTCTACTCAGGGAAACAGAGCAAGACTCTGTCTCCAAGGGAAAAAAATAGTCTCTCTCTGTCACTGAGGCTGGCGTGCAGCGGCCTAGTCCTTACTCACTGTAACCTCAAACTCTTGAGCTCAAGTGATCCTTCTGCCTTAGCCTCCTGAGTAGCTGGGACCATAGAGGTACACCACCGTGCCTGGATAATTTTTTAATTTTTTGCAGAGCCAGAGTCTCACTATGTTCCCAGGCTGGTCTCAAATTCCTGGCCTCAAGAGATCCTCCCAACTTGGCCTCCCAAAATGCTGCAATTATAGGCATGAGCTACCACACCTGGTCCCTTGCTGCACCATTTTTAAAAACGCTAGTCTTTATGCAAGTGAAAGAGAACAAGTCATGTCATATAGCAGCTCTACTTTTAATCATGCCACTATTTTTGTAGATCGTGTAGTCATTAAATATTTGCCTTCTGTGTACTATTTGATACTTCGGGGGTCACACAGAATCTACACAACCCTATTTGCACTTTCTCAGGGCATTGCAACAACATACATTGTTTGGCCAAAGCCATCAACCAGATTGCTGCAGCTTTGTTTACAATTCACAAAGGAAGCATTGAAGACCGTCTTAAAGAATTTCTGGCGGTATGTATAATCAAATAACAAAATTTATGACATTTTATAAAGAAAATTAAAAATCAAGACTCTGAGATCTAAGAATAAATTCTCTTTATTTTTAAATTTTATTTAGTGTCCTCTAATGGCTTTTTCTTTTCTTCAAATTCTTTTCTCAGGTATATGAATTTCAGTTTTCTTTTAACTTTTTTTGATTTTTTATTTTTTTTGGAGGGAGGAACAAGTGAAGGTAGGGCATTAAAATCAAGGAGCAGTCAGTTTGTCATTTTTTTCCCCTTATATTGAAAAGTCTCTCCCCCTTTTCTGGAAGTCTGCAGAATATGACCTTTTTTTCCCTAATGTGATATTAGGACTGCCCTTGAAATTTTTCTAGGGTTGGAAGAGAAAGCAGAGGGAAATCAAGGCAAAGAGAGTTCCCTCCAAAAAGATATATTTCACTTACTTCTGTTTATTTCGAGAAAGACCATTAATGGTCACAAACTCAACAATAAAAATACTACTCCCTACCAAAAGAGGGTATTGCTAAATCTAGCCTCATGAAATATGGCTCTTAGTTTCTATGTCAGTGTCGTTCTTTCTTTCCTATATCAATGTAGCTTTTTTCATATATTACTTAAAGGAAAGATGCACTATGGCATAGTGAACTCTAGAATAGTTGCTTCTTTTTCAGTTATAAATTCTGTTAACTTCTTTAAAATTTATTTTTTAATTTAAAAAGCAAATGTAGTACTAACTTGAGAAAAAAATAGTTCTACGTCAGGGAAAACTTTTTATTTCCATTGGCTTTATTTTCTTCATTCAGGGCTTAATGTCCTAATCTCATAGAGTCCCTATGAATTCAAGTCCAGTGTGAAATTATCTTCTTATTTGAGAACTAAGAAATATAGTTAATACAGATATTGAAAAGAGAGAAAATAATCTGAATCATTTTAAAAAGCAGACTTGTTCTGAAAAAAATCAGTTTTAAAGACCAAGCAGAATATTTGATTACATTTATTATCTTTGTGTCTCTTTATACCTTAATAACTCTCCATATTAATGCTTAAATCTTAAATATCAAATTCCTCTTGTTATTTCATTGCTCATTATTTTATATATAGCACCGAATGAATGAAATGTATTGGAAGTTTAAACATATCAAAAATAAACAAGTAACTGATGAACTTTTCATAAAAAAATTCACTTTATATGTATGTGTACTTTTAAGCTTGCATCTTCCAGTCTACTGAAAATTGGCCAGGAGACAGATAAAACTACAACAAGAAACAGAGAATCTGTTTATTTACTGTTAGATATGGTAAGTCTCAATTTTTACTAACAACAAAAAAGTTCCAATCATTCCTGAGAGTCTCTTCTTGGCGTTTCAGTGATTGAATAACAATAAGAAGTACTTTTTTGATCCTTTGTGTTCACTCCACTTGAGCCACACACTTTATAAAAATGGCTGAAAAGACTGACATCACTCATATTTTACCATTATGGTAATGTCAGAAAACAACAAAGTCAAAAGATTAGCATTAACTGTATTCTTTTATGAACAGTTTTTCAACCTGTTGGAAAACACTTAGGCCTTATATTTTTCCAGTGTATCATTTTCAAATCTGTTTCAGTTTTCTGTGTTTTTTATTCTGACTCCATCCATCTAATATAACTTCCTATAATTCTCTACACCTGGTAAGTTCCTTCTCTGCAGTGTTTGTGACCCAGCTATACTTGTTTCTACCACGCGGCTCTTTCCTCACTTAGAGTCATTTCCCTTGCCTGCAGAGATCTGTGTCTATCCTAATGACTCAGCACTCTCTATAGCGCAAATCTTTTTCCAGATAGTCTTTCCTGTTACTCTCTCCTACATTAATCTATCTTCCCTTTTGAACTTCTCTAGAATTTACAGCTTTCCATTTAATAGTAGCTGGTCTTATGTTTGGTTTTGCTTCCTAGCTTAGTCTCTAGTTCCCAGTTAGAGCTGATGGTGTGGGCTATCTCTTAAATGTCTTTTTATTCTCTTTTATGTCTAGTATATTGCTGAGGGCAATGAAAATGCTCAATATGTTTAATTGAGAAGTCACTTTTTAAACATTTTGATAGAATTCACTGTGGCAAATTTGATTTTAAAGTAAAAGAACTATGTCTCTTACTAATAAAAATTATAGAAATTATGGCTTAGTAGTTATCAGTAAGTATTCCTATTATAAATAACTTGAATTTTGATACATTTTTGGAATTTTTCAGATTGTACAAGAATCCCCATTCCTGACAATGGATCTTTTGGAATCTTGTTTTCCTTATGTCTTGCTGAGAAATGCATACCACGCAGTCTACAAACAAAGTGTTACATCTTCTGCATAAAATATCTACTTATTCGCGACAAGCACGCATTTTTGTTGCCTAAGTTTTACCTATAAACTGTGGAACTGTTTTACCTTAAGGCCTGAAAAACAGTTTGTGGATTATAAATTTCTTTCATACGGTTGTATTTTCTGATCATTGGTTTCTTAATATGGTTGTACTACAATATACTTGGTTGATTTAGGTTGCATATTCACTGAATTCACTGAAATTATTCCTATAATTTTAGAGTATCATTTGTTTGAAAAGCATACATTATCTAAATGTTTTTGATATTTGATAATGAAAAAAATCTTTGCTTGTTTATTTCTGAAAAAGAATTGTATTTAGTGATTATTTTAGATAGCGATATTATAGCATTCATCTGTGCGTAAATTATTTCATATAGGGAAGAGTTCTGATCTGTACCAATGGTTCTTATTGAAAACAAAATTGGATGTGCATTTCTGTGATGTTATGAATACATTTCTACTTTATTCTGAAACATTTGCCAAACTAAATACTGTAACACTGTATAACATTAAAAATGTTCAAGGACTGCTTAGTATTAGAAGCAGATCGTGTTTGGAAATTCTAAAACAGCAGCATATGTTGTTGCTTGTATAAAGCCTAGTGATAATTTTTAGACTAACTTCCATGGTGCCCTGTTGGCATTAGCACTACCATTGTACCCTGCTGTATAATAAACAATCTTAGACATTTATCAATTGTTGATACAAATGTTAGTCCCTAACCACTTTTTATATGTTTTAAATTTTTGAAATTCAAGTGTACCTGCCATAACATAAAATAAACACTAGACTGTAACACACTTTGAATGATTTTTTTAATTATGATCCTTGGAAATTTATTCAATAATATGAAAGTTTTAGTTTAAATGTAGTTTAAACTTTGGTTTTGAAATGTCTAAGTACAACATTGATACCAGGTCAACTGTTACCATTTGTTTAAATGTTTTGAAAAACATTCTACTGGAAAAAAAAAATAAGAAAATAAAATTACATGACACTTTTTAAAAATTAAGAACTAAAGGAAAATTTGTATGCCATCACCTTGCTTATTGTATCTATAACCAAACGGAGAGAGTTATTTAAAAGAGTGGGAAAAAATTGAATGATCATGAAACTAGTGAGAATGTTGTTGAGAATTGTTACATCAGTCAGTAATGAATGGGAAAGACATAAAGGACCTATTCCTTGATGGTTGGCATGGGGAGAGTAAAGCAGTTCATTTAGTTTGAAAACTAACCAGATGTTTTGCTCTTTGATTGGCTTCATAAAGACTTTCTCAGCAGCTTTGTATCTGGATATCATAAAGAGCTTCCGTTGTTCACAGCTTCTTGTATATATATTGCTAACTTGAGTTAAGATCAAAGAAAGCTGTTGTGAACTCAGTTATAATGGTTTTTTTGTTCCGACATAGAGAGTAGAATGGAATTGAGGCGGCACAAGATTATCATACTACTATTTCATATATGATTTGTCCAGTTTATATTTAAAGCAGGGAATAGTCATCTGTTGAAAAATTATCAGTGGTTCCGTAAGGATTTTTTAAAAGGGAAATATGAAAATGGAATCGTTTTAGACCTGAAATAGCCTGATTACACAGTGAACAGTTGAAACTAAGATTTAAAGATTCAATGCTGTTTGTTTTAAAATATTAGGATACTAGAGTAGTAATAATTTCGTTGACAATGATATCCTGAGAGGTAAAGTAAGCATTCGGGTATGTTCGCTTTGGAGTAATATGTGAAAGGGCATAAGTATGTAAATCAGCCATTTTCACCACTATTAGGCCAAGAAAAGATCACCCTTTAATAGTCAACTGAAGTTTTTCTTGTCCAAGTATTTTTCTTATACACCCAAACAGACTGACTGACTGATACACTATTTGTTCATTTCAGAAAGTTTTTCTGCCAAAAGTTGTGCAGAGGGGTAATTTAGAAGAAAAACATTAGTCAAAAGCAAATTGACGGCTCCTATTTTTTAACATCTTGTTTGTGTTTTTGTTTTTCTTGACAGAGAATGTCACCCTGTAGCCTGGGGCTTGAGCGTAGTGGCGTCATCATAATTCAATGCAACGTCAAACTCCTGGGCTCAAGCAATCCCCCTACCTCAGCCTGCCAGGTAGATGGGACTACAGACACGTGCCACCATGCTTGGCTAATTTTTCTATTTTTTGTAGAGATGGAGATCTCACTCAGGATGGTCTTGAACTCCTGATCTCAAGTGATCCTCCCTCCTTGGTGTCCCAAAATGCTAGGATTACAGGCATGAGCCACTGTACCCAGCCCATCTTGTTTGTTTTAGTTTTTATTTTGTGTTAAACTTACACTACAACATACTATTTTTGTTATTTTCTATACATTAATTATACCACACAAATTGGCCCGTAATCTGCTCGTTTCACTCTGTAGTAGAAAAATGTCTTTTATATTCCTTTTAATCTTCTATATATACCACAACTAATTTAACAATTTTATTTGGATGCACATTTAGGCAATTTCTTGTTTTTCACTGTTATAAATATCTAGTATCTATATCTTGGTGAACTTGACCTGTTATTTCTTTAGAATAATTTCTCAGAAGTAAAATTGCTTGCTTTCTACCACTTTTCCATTCACTTAGCAGATATTTTTAGATGTCTGGATATAATGATGAGCAAAAAGCCCCCCCCCCCGCTTTAGTTTGCATTTTAATGATGGCAGACAGTATAGGAGCGAACTTCTGATGGTAATGGTGAAGTACACAAGATGATGTGCTGGGAAGTGAGGACAGAGGTGATGGGGTACTGCTTTAGAAAGTTACCAGGAAAGACCCTTGTTAGAGAACTGATACAAGAAGGACAAAAAGGAACCAGAAATGTGCAGAGGTAGGAATAGTGAACACAAAGGTACAGAAGTCAAGCACAAACTTGGTATGTATGAGAAATTAGAAGTGTACCAATTAGTGTCTCTGTCACAAAGAATACTCAAGGTCCCTCTAGGAGCCTCTTTGGGCTAGCCAGCAGTTTTCCTTTTCTGGTTGCCCACCTTCCTTTTTTCTTCTTTGTTTATACTATCAGCCTTCTCAAATCCAATCTGATGTAGGTTGATTAATAAAGAAGGAAACGGACATGAATTCACTGATACGCTATGTCATTAAGGTGAAAATGGTAAGGTCTATTATACACCATCAGGCCTTCTGAACCAGGCCCAAATTCTGTCAGGCAGTGTTGTAACCTACTGATTAATTTGGTATGTAATCATGCCCATTCTATTATAATGACTTGCCTTTTTGTGATTTCAGCTATATTATTCTTAAGACTTTCGTGAATAATCCTTAAAGTAGGAACTCGTTACTATCTTTCATCTCTTCTTTATAGTCACTTGAAATGACAGCATGAACCATCATTTTATTTGATGGCCTTACCTGAGTTTCCAAATAGACAACCTGCCCTCTTTTTCTGAAGATTTGCCACTACTTCTGCCTTTGGGGAAAAGTATTTGGGTTTTTTTTTTTTTTTTTACTTTGTTTCACTTTTTCTTTCCTTTTTTTTTTATTGTTTTTCTTCATCCTGCCATTTAGAATATCATAATGGGGAAAAGTATTTGATTGAAATTTTAAATGTTTTATTTTTTAGTACAAAAATCATTTTTTAGTTATTTGGTCCTGTTAAATTGAAAGGAAATTTAAATAATATTTATTGACTCTACTTTGGTAGGTATTATTTTCAGAGTGGAAAGTTGATTTTAGTATGTTAAAATTTCATTTATTTTTGTATGGACTGAACTCCCCTTTCGCCCCCAACACTTACTTTCTTCTTTCTCTAAGGATTGAGATGGATGGACAAGTTCTTGGTGCATGAGCACTGCGGTGAGCCTCTTACATGAGGTCCACAAACATGGCAAATGGGTGACCTGGAGATGAGTCTGTACTGGGTATGTAACCTTGGTGATTGCCCTGTCTCAAGTGTGGCGTATGACTGAGTCACACTGATAGTGCACTGAAATATACATATTGACCATCATGTTCAATGGCTGAGTCTTGAAATTGATATTTGGCCAAGGCCTAAACTGAAACTCACCATCACAGAATATACTTCCAGAATCCACGAATAAGTATGAAATTGTATTTGAAAATTATTATGATTTTACTAAAACATGTGTTTTTAAAATTTAATGTAGTGTGGAATCATTAATTTCTCAGTGTTGTCAACTGCTAAATTGCTCCCAAACTCATTAAACTGCTAATTTAAGATATTAAGTATAATGGTTACTTTAAAAAGTATAGAGTGGGGAGGAACTCATGATGAAGTTGCTACTAAATTATTATATGTGTTTTCTCTCCATTAGTAATTGACTAAGATAAAAACATTTGCTCTTTAACTCCTGGATTTGAAGATTTGATGGGGAGTGGTGATAAATTTCATTGAAACATTCTCACAAACGGAAACTTTGTGCACTACTCGATGTTTTCTGAATGTTTTCAGAAACAAACCTAACGTGTTGCCCTTGTTTATTTTCTTTATTTCTAATATTTTTTGGCATGCTTTTCCTGCATCACACAATTACCTGAGAAAAAAATTGTCCCTAAGCCTTGTGCTATGGTCTGAATAATTCTGTCCCCCCATCCCCCAAATTCATATGTTGAAATCTAATCACCAATGTGACAGTATTAGGAAGTGGGGCTTTTGGGGAGGTGATTAGGTCATGAGGGTAGAGCACTCATGAATGGGATTAGTGCCCTTATAAAAGAGGCCCCAGAGAGCTGCCTTTCCCCATCAGTCATTTGAGGATGCAGCAAGAAGGTAAATCAGGCCCTCACCAGACACCAAATAGGCCAGCACTGCGATCTTGCTATAGCAGATCAAACGGGCTGACGTCTTGGTTCTAGAAATGTGGCACTGGGACAGTGTAACTGGCTCTTAAGATGACAATATTGCTTGTCCATTTGCATATCTTTCTTTTTTTTTTTTTTAAATGAGACAGGGTCTCACTCTGCCGCCCAAGCTGGAGAACTGTGGTGTGATCACAGCTCGCTGCAGCCTCAAACTGCAAAGGATCCTCCTGAGCAGTTGGGACTGCAGGTGCCTGCCACAATGCCCAGCTAGTTTAATTTTTTAGAGATGGGATCTCACTATGTTGCCCATATGGGTCTTGAACTCTTGGCCTGAAGCAATTCTCCTGCCTCAGCCTACTGAGTTCCTGGGATTACTGGAGTGAGCCACTGCGTTTGGCTTTTGCATATTTAATTGCATGCACACCAGTTTCAGAGTCTTCTTGAGTAGAAAGAGAATCTCCACAGTAGGTATCCTGTAAGAAGTATTTGCATTCTGCGGCACATTTGCACTTGAACTGATAGATAGAATTCAACATATAAAGCACACAGGGTGGCCCCTCTTGTTACGACAGGGCGTCCATTCGTCGTCTGCGGCAAACATATCTTGCTCTTGCTCTGCGAACCTATCTTGTCCCTCCTCAATAAACTTCATCTCACACCTGCCTTGCTTTTGGTGTGTTTGCTCATTTTTTGGCCAAGAGCACACCAAGAACTGAGAACAGACAACTATGACCCAATAACACCAGGAAGATGGGAGCACAGAGAGAAAAAGAGGACATTAGAAAGCCAAAGAAAGAGGCCTCAAGAGAAACCAACCCTGCTGGCCTCTTGATCTTAGAATTCCATTGCCTCCATAACTGTGAGAAAATAAATTTCTGTTGTTTAAGCTAAAGAAAGAGAGGGAGGGAAGGAAAGAAAGAAAGGAAAAGAAAGCACATAGGGAGATTTTCACTCCACGTTATGAATAGAATGCTTATCTTTACTTGAAAAGGAACATCCAATTATTAATAATAAATCAGGATGCCATACTAATTAGCTATGACCATAACCTGCATAATCACATGGTCACTGATTACACACAAGTCGATGCCAGGAAGCACATTGAAGCAGGTGGACATTTAACTGTTAGATCTTGAAAAGGTTGAAGCAGAAGCTGAGAGGCAGGTAACGCACAACTTCCCAGGCTGATGCTGAACTTGAGTCCTTTCCTAATTCTTACCTTCAGCCAAAACGTACAAGGATCTTTGTGTGCAGCCTGAAGCAAGGCCCAGCTGGCAGAACTTGTGATGGGAAGGAAGGGAAAATTTGATCTAAACTGATAATAGGGATTTTGTCCAAGCCCAAAATGCTGGCTAGAGTAATAATGATAGCTAATGTTTACTGAGGGCTCACTATGTACCAGACCCTAAGTTTTATCTAATTCAGTTCTCTAAATATCGTTCATTCATTCCTCACAATAACCCAATGTGATAATTATCCCTGTTGACTAATGTGGAAGCTGAAGCTCAGGAAAGGTAATTTGTACAAAGACAAACTGTAAGGAAGGAGCAGAGGTCAAGATTTAAATCTGGCCTCAGAGCTGTAGTCTTACCATTGCACTGCCTTTCAGATCGCTCACACAGGAATGTGGACTGCTCTACCCAAATAGCATTTGAACCTGCTTTACACTAATTTAACTACAGCTCAAGGGACAGAAAATAACACTGAGCACTTACATGAAGCCACTCTTAATACTAGACATTTTCATGCCCTTCGTTTAATCTCCTCAACCAAATTGCTCAGTAAGGATTGTTTTCTCAGTTCTCACTAACGAATGTGGAAACTGGCTTGCAGAACTTTAAGTTCTTTGTCCCAGTGTCATAAAAGTATTCAGTGCCAGTGCTGAGATTAAAATCTATGGCTTTTGGATTTCTAGTCCATATTTTTTTTACTGTATCATGCTCTTTCCCAAAGCACTGAAAAATGTTTCCTGGATAAATAACAGTGGGCTTGTGAGCAACTGTGCCTACTTTCTGTCTTTCCTAATCCTAAATTGTTTCTCTGTTTCTTTACTTTTATTTAATGATCCTCCTCAGTTTAATCTCTACTAAATCATTTCTTTTCCAGTCTACCTCTGCCCCACATATATAGTTGACAGTATGTCACATATTTACCAATTTTGAAAATACTCATTTTTAACTCTCAAACTCAGTACTTTCTATTTTTTGTCAACAAAAATGATGTTTTGATTATTTTGTGAAGCTGTTGAAGTGAGATTCTACTTGAGAATATGTAACACCACACCTAGTGCTAGATTTAGTGTAGAAAGCTCTCTAAATGTGATTGATGAATTCAGCCTTTTTGAAAGATGAACTTATTTTCAAAATAATAGCTAATCCCTGAATGGGCAACCTATTATGTAGCAATGATTGTAACAGTGGGGCATTTTGGTCTGTTATAGCTAGAGAGAACCTTTGAGATTATTTAGTTCAACCTGCTCAAGGCTTAGGTAATTTAACCAAAGTCACATGTGTTGATGTTTGGGGACTAGAATGCTGGCTGCTTGATTCTTGGCTTGCATAGTGCTCCTTCTGTGCCATGCTGCCACGTATATGCTGATCTTATGTATTTACAGTCATAGTCTTCATAATAATGAACTGGTTCCTGGTAGGATTTTGGGGGTGGATGTGAGTTGAGGTATGATGCCATGGCATCAAACAAATCCAAGGTTTGAATCCCAGTTCTGTTACTTACAGACAAATTACTTCTCTGAGTGTGTTTCCCTAAGTGTAGAATGGGGATAATGTCCACATCAAAGGGCTTTTGTAAGCATTAAAGTAAGTAAGATCATGCATATAAATTGATGAGATAGAGTGAGGGAGGGTGGCAGTTGCCACAGAGTAGACTTTCAGTAAATGGTGGTTGTTTCTCTGATATTATTAGGCTGTTTGATTTCACTTCTTATAAAATTGCCTTCAAAGAGTTTATCATGGTTTCTATGAGTAGTATAATACCAGAACCTCTGTTCATGAGAATGTGATATTTTTGTGTCAGTCTGTTTCAGTTCTGGTCTGAAAGTCTTTACATTATCTTAAATAGGAAAAGAGTAGAGTTTTTTTTCATGTAACTTTAACAGAAAACAATGCTAAAATTAATTCTAAGACTGCATATAGTATATATGTTATACTGTATTTCTCTGTACACAACAGATGTCTAAGATGTAAAGCTTGAATTTCAAATGTCATTGCAGTACCCAGAACAATTGCAACAATTGCTCCTTGGAAGGCACTGTGCTTTTCCACATGCTGTTTCCTACCTCTGGAATGGAATGTTCTCCTATTCTGACTGGCAAACTCCTGATCATACTGTAAACAGCGAGCTTAAATATCACTTCCCCGTTCCTTACCATGCCATCCTATTTCTTCTAAACCTTGTAAATGCCTTTATTATGGTACTTATTGAATCATAGTGTAATTGTCACACATCTTTCTTCTCCTTTGATTCTGGGACTGCCTTGAGGTCAGGGTCTACGTTTATTTCAACTTTCTGTTTAGTCAAATCCCCAACCCAGCATAACTCAGAAACTGCTATACTTACAAATGGAAAAGGCTGGTGGCTATAAAGATACTATAAACCTCCATTGGTAGAGATGCCCTTTGCTTCATGTTGGGAACAAGTGATTATATTGTTCTTTGTTCTTGAGGAGCAGGGCATCATGAGGTGCAGGTAGATAAGGACTTCCAGCACCTGGAATAATGGTGCCTCAATGGTGACAAAAGAAGTGGCTTCTGGGATTTCTCCCAATGAGGCAATTCACTTGTCTGGGATGTTTGGAGAGAAGATGCAGAAATCTGAGCCTCTTGTATAAACAGGCAAAAGGGTGGGAGCATGGGTGAGAGATCAAAAAGGTGTTCCATGTTACAAAAAATAATTTGTAAATCTGGAAATGTCAGTGAAATGCTAAAAGCAAAGAAGAGAGGCCATCAGGGAAATTACAAAATGACTGCTTAGGTCATTGTTCTGAAATAAAGAAATGATCCTTTATTCTTATGACTCAACCTCTAGCTAGAGTCAGTACTTCATAAAAAAGGGCAGGAGCTTTGAGACACTTAACTGTAATCTTATCCATTTGCAGCAACACCTCCCATACTTAAGCTGGTCTGATGATCTCATGTCACCAAGCGCAAGGATTAGTAAACCTTGAAATTTTATTCTATCGGTATTAACTCCTCATCTCTTCTCAAGATTGCATGAGCTATTCCTTTGGCAGCTGATCACACAGTGAGGACCGACAGGCTTATAGGCTTTCGAGACAACAGAATACCCTTGGAGAATGAGTGCCTCTGCTGCCAGAGATCACAGCACCCAAAAAGCAACTAGAGGAAGCAGCTGATGACTTCTGTAGTGAGTTCTGCTATTCCTGTCACATCCAAGCACAGGTCCAAGAGTTGCTGGCAAGTGAACTAATGTCATGCCTCTAATCTGAAGGATAGATCACATAACTCTGAACTATACTCTCTTCAGCTGTGAACCATATAACCTGCTAGAAAAGCAAAGTCTGAATATTTGCGTTCTATGCAGAATATTGCATTTGGAAAATAGATGGGGTGTTTAGAGAGAAGCTTCTGAATCCCCCAAGCTACCCTATGTGAAGCCTATTCTACAAATTCTGCTTTCGTTTATATATTAACCTAATTTTACCTTTTGAAGTAGAGGTTCCTAAAAGTGTATACAGAAGGTGAGTCCTCAGAATGAGTTTAATTGCCTCTCTGTGTAAAAAGGAGGAGACCTTGAGAGTACCTGTATCCCTGGAGGGAACACCGAGGTAGAGGTGCTCACAGCATGCTCTGACAACTGGCAAGGTTGGAGTCCCTGCTCAAGTAATCACATCAGGTCTCAGTTGTATCACCCTTTACAAAATTTGATTTCTTTGATGGAAAGGGAGAGAGAAAGCTGGTAAATGTTCCTCTGCACACCAGAAGAGCCCCCGCTCAAGAACAAAGAGGAAAATCATTACTTGCTCTCAACGTTACACAAAAGGCATCTCTACCAAGGGAATTCTGCAGCATCTCTCTAGCCAGCAGCCTTTCCCAACTTACAGCATATTCTCTGTGGGGGAAATCTATTAGAAAGGAATTTGTTTCCTTTTGAGTCTTGAAATTAATAATAGAACCCCTCATGTCATTCTAAATGACTTCAGTTCTAAAAGGGATCAGAAAAGGAGAGAATACACTATTACGGCACTTTCAGTGTGAAATGTCCTGAAAAGGGGTTACAGTGGGCAGTGGATTTCTGAGAAATTATTTACTAGAGTCCCTCCATTTTCTCTCTTAACTGTTTTAATTGATTTTTTAAAGATTGATTTGCTAAGAGTTTTCATTTAAATGCAATGCATGGGCTGGGCGTGGTGGCTCACACCTGTAATCCTAGCTCTCTGGGAGACCGAGGCGGGAGGATTGCTTGAGCTCAGGAGTTTGAGACCAGCCTGAGCAAGAGCGAGACCCCGTCTCTACTAAAAATAGAAAGAAATTGGCCAAACAACTAAAAATAGAAAAAATTAGCTGGGCATGCTGGCGCATGCCTGTAGTCCCAGCTACCTGGGAGGCTGAGGCAGGAGGATCACTTGAGCCCAGGAGTTTGAGGTTACTGTGAGCTAGGTTGATGCCACAGCACTCTAGCCTGGGCAACAGAGTGAGACTCTGTCTCAAAAAATAAAAAAATAAAAGCAATGCATGAGTAGGAAAGTTAAAGAAATATAAATTGTTAGCTTTAAATCTACTCATCCCAAGGTCCAAAATCTCAGCAACTGTTGTTTAATCTCCACTTTCTTTCCCTATCTCACATAAATTATAAACTTAGAAATAATAATGTCATATCCTAGCATCAGTTCAACAAATAATAATTTTTAATATATACTATGTCCCAGATATTGGAGACAGAATGACAAAGTACAAAAGAAAGCTAACTAATTAAAAACACAGTTTAACTAGTCTTGTCTGTGATTACGTGCCCTGCCCACAGCTTCATTTGAGGGGAGATACCGCTAATGGGGCTTTCTCCTGCAATTGTGCACTCTGCTCCCAATATGTGACTTCTTCTCCTGGCTACAACTGATTAAATGAGGGAGGAAATCTGATCCAAGGGGAGTTAGTCCAATGGCTTGTAAATGGTGGGCTGGTTTTTATCAGACTTTTCTCACACAAATTAGAACCAAAAGGCTGAGGGTTGTGGTGGATACTTAAGCTGAAAGTTTCATGAAGGAGGGGCCGAGCAGCCATTGTAGGGTTTCCCGTACTTCCGTGTAATGAGGGCAGAGAGCATTAGAGGAAGCTGTTCAGGAAGAATGAATGAAGCAGATGCACAAGGAGAAGCAAAGAAGCATGAGAGGATGAGAAGGAGAAAACAGCCAGATTCCTTTCACTTGAATAATTTGACTAGATGTATACTTCTTGCAACCAAAAGGGCCCTGTGCAGAGAAGGTCCTCATCTTAGTTCATTCTCTGTTGCTTTTACCTGAGACCGGGTAAATTATAAAGAACAGAAATTTATTTCTTATAGTTCTGGAGGCTGGGAAGTCCAAGGTCCAGGGGTTGCATCTAATGAGGGCCTTCTTACCAGTGGAGACTGTCTCCGGAATCCTGAGGTGGCACATGGTGAGGGGGTTCATGAGAGAGAGCCACATGGTTTTTATAACAGACTCATTTTTGTGATAACTAATCTGCTCTCTTGATAGCCCATTATGCATTAAGCTATGAACTTATTCATTGATTAATCCAATCATAATGGTAGAGTTCTTGTGACCCAATCACCTCCAAAAAGCCCACCTCTCAACACTACTGCACTGGGGACCAAGTTTCCAACACATGAATTTTTTTTTAACAGTACACAAAGCATCAGTTTTATCGTACATTGAAGCTTATGGTAACAACTCAGAGTAAATTTCCAGTGTTTTCACACTTCGTTATGGCCATACCCACACATGAACTTTTGGGAAACACATTCAAATGATAGCAGTCCTCAATAAATATTTGTTGAACAAATGGATACGCAGTGCATTTTGTCCTAAATGCTTGATGTGTACACTAACTACATATCCCTCACAGAGCTTATAGTATATTGGAGGACACAGACTTTACATATTTGATCTTGATCAGAACACAAGTATCAACATATCTGATGCAGGAGGCAGGTGGTAAAACAAATAATGACTATTCAACATGGTAGTGTCAAAACTGAACAGGAACTCAGGTGAAAGTTTTAATGTTGTTAATCATAGCCAATGGATAGGTGACTGCATTAGACAATTAGTATGATATCATTAGCAAACAAAATAAATTACACTTAAATTCAACCCTGGCTGGATTTCCCTCCTTTCTTTTTCTTTCTTTTTGAAATCTGGTTGTAGTGTTGTGCTAGTGC
Organism: Avahi laniger; assembly: GCA_963575035.1. Classification (NCBI taxonomy): domain Eukaryota; kingdom Metazoa; phylum Chordata; class Mammalia; order Primates; family Indriidae; genus Avahi; species Avahi laniger. The sequence goes on along the minus strand of CAUYSK010019703.1, from coordinate 2,987 downwards.
ACGTGTTTTAATTTGGTACAGGGCGTGTATAACAGAATAAGTGAGAAGCTATAAATGTTAGAGCATATATTTATACCAATGATTAAGGAGCAATTTTGTCAAGTTGCACTCTAACATTCAAATTCCATTTTTATTATGGCTAATTAGCCAAGCATTTGCAATTCTGAACTCCACAGAATGGGGAAAATGTATTAACTTATTACAGTAGATCATTGAACTTGTTAAATATACCTTTCCTAATTCATACTCTCTCCCTTTTGCTAAGAAAAATACCTTTCTTGAATATATAACTTTTATAGGTCATTGGAAAAGAGTACTACAACAGGCTTATTATAGTGTGTTAAAAGATGGCACTTGTTTCTCACTGACATGTAGAGAGCTCATGTGAAACCTCTTTGATCTTTGCTGGCTTTTTAGCTGAAAGGATTTGGAAATCTTTTTGGCACTGGCAAAAACAGAACTGTGGTGGCTGTTTATAGTTGCTCGATTAGCAACTATAGAAAGTCTTTGTGGAAGCCACTTTATTAATACATAATGGGTAACATGTTGCCTTAAAGGCAAAAACATATTTTTTCTCATATCAAAAAGCTCCCCAAATTTTTGCCAATATCCAAAGATACTTAAAATGGATCCACATTTTCTTTTTCAGTCCATCCTGTGATGAGGAATAGGTTTGCAACCCTCTCAATCAACTTCAGCAATTTTTTAAGGCAAAAGGAATTTTTCGTGATGTAATTGATATCATAACTTCTCAGCTGGACACAAGCTTTCAAGGGCTAAGTCCATTTGCTGATTTGTTTGCATTTTCTACTCCAACTAAAAGAATTCAAAGACTTTAAGTGTCTATTGTGAAAAATGCATGAATAATGCAAAAGTCATTCTCAAGTGTCCTATCAGAAAGGCCTATCAGAAATGCAGTTATCACTTTCTAATAAAATCATGAAAAACTTAAATCAAGGAAAGTATAACCATCTCAAATTCATTGAGGCAGTTATAAAGAGTATATAAGGGCAAGTTTCTCCTGAAATCTGTTTTGTTTTGTGTTTTAATAATTCCCATCAACAGCAGTCTGCTTTCCCAGTGTAAAGGTAGGTGTTATTCAGCATAAAAGTTCAAACACGTGAGTGGAGGGGAAACAAAAATGATGTTGCAGAACTAATTGATGACTTTGCTAGCTCCAAACCATGACAGCCATTCATAGATCACTTAAAAATTTAAAGTTTGAAGTGACAGAATATTGACATATTTTCATGGTTTAAGAGTTTACATTTCAATTTTTTTCATATAGTCTGTTTATAACAGAGTATGTAAAACATGAATTAACTATCTAAGTTAATAAAGTCATGAACTTATTGCCATTTTTTTGGTCTTATTCATATATTGTAACAGGCTGGCCTGTGAATTAACCCCCTTCCTACATGTTTGAATTCCCCATCGCTTTCAGGGGTGGGGAACCTTTTCAGGTTGGAAGAGCACATTAATTTAGCCATAATCAAATAAGGCCACATTCAAGAAACTTCAATTAGATATACTTAAAAATTGTACATTATTTTGTAAAAATCTAACTATTATGTATTTAATTTCAAAAAATGAAAACTACTTGTTAATTTTAAAATTAACTTTTAATGATTTTATTGTGTCTGCTTTTTGTTGGAAAACATTTGAATATTTGGTTGCAGGATGGAGGTCTGCTGTTTCAGTTGATCCTCTAGATGGGCATCAGTCATTTGTGACCTTAAAGGTGTCTGATTTGGGTTAGGTAGGAGAATGTAGATTTGCAGCAATAAGTGGTTAAAAAACAAGAAAGCATTTCTTGGGCATGTTGCTGAAGGCATGGGTATTCTACCTCATTTTTCCATATTTCAACTGGATGTTTCTTAGCATCAAACAATGACTTTAAAATGTTGTCTACTAAGAGCTCAATGAATTCCATCTGTAGTTCTTTAGGTGCCTTGGTGATACCAACTAGATGAGGCTGAAATGCTAATTTGAGTGTGATGTCATTATTCTCAAAGTCAGTGAACCTTTTTTTGTATTCTCCAATTAATAGGTCTGTAACAGCTGTATAGACTTCAAGTGATTCACATGTATCATCCTGCTCATCAATGATCTTTGCTAACTGGGGAAAATGTTCATCGAAATTTCCTTTTGAAGAAGTATTTTGAAAAAAGATAGCTTTTTTTTGAAATGCTTGGATTTTTTTTTTTTTTGCCACATATCTTACATAGACTTAGTTTTACCTTGCAAAGAAATAAATTCAAGTCACTTTAATTTGACTTATATCACACAGAAATGCTGTATTCCTATAGAAATATTTCAGTAATTCACATTGCTGATTCTGTTCTTCATAAAAGGTAACTATTCTCGCAGAGATAAAATTTTGGCTAACACCTTCCCTGCGATAGCCAACGCACTTTAGAATGATACAGCAAATCCACACTCAATACCTCATGGTTCACTTTAGCATGTTACAAATTTGACAATACCGTGTTGCATTTGCATGAATAAAGTTAACAATATTTATAACTTGTTGCAAAGTGTCTCTTAAAATAGTAGCTTTAGCACAGAGATTTCGCTAATGAAAAGAGAGAATCTGGATCCGTTAATCCTTTTTTATTTTATTTTATTTTATTTTTTTATTCCAAGGTATTGTGAGGGTACAAACATTCTAGTTACACTTTATGTCTTTGCCTCACCCAAATGCAGGTTAAAGGCGTGCCCTTCCCTCCCTTTAGTGCTCCCCATGTCCTTTAGTTGTAAATTCGCCCCCCATCCCCCTAAACCCTGGAGAGTATTTCTGCAATGTGATCACCCTAGTGTTAATCAGTTAGTACAAATTTGATGGTGAATACAAATGGATCCCATTCTTCTGCTCTTGTGGTGCCTCACTTTGGATGATGGGCCTGAGTTTAGTCCAGGAAAGTGTAAGAGGTACTAGATCATCGTCATTTCTTATGATTGAGTAATATTCCATTGTAAACATATAC
>CAUYSK010019699.1:0-14379 GCA_963575035.1 Avahi laniger | reverse complement strand
GTCTGTTCATTCATTCATTTAAAATGCTGTTATTGGCATCTTCTCCACCACCTGGCTCTTTATTCACCACTGGACACTCGTGGCTGAGTCATCACAAGATTTTTCAACTCCCTGCTGCAATTACCTTGAAAATATCTTTGCTGTTATGGGCATTTGTGTTGATATTTTAAGATTCGATGTCCTGTTCAGGGCATGACTAGCTACTGTAAAGCCTTTGCCCCGCCCTGGCCCATCCCACCACCTCCAACCACCCACTGTTCTATGATTCTCCAAATACAGAAAACCATCTGCATGCCTGGTTATCTCCTCTATTCCCACCAGAATAGCTACATAAATAGACTGTGCATTCTCTAAAGTTAGAAGGAGAAAGTGATAAGTTAAAAGAAATGTTACATTACTACCGATTCTTATTTACTCTCTTTTGAAGTTAAGGTTTTAGTCTAGAACAGGCTAAGTATTGACCATTCAGAGTGACATGACCTTCTACTGTATTAAGTGCTTATATTTTATGTCTTATTACATGTTTATTAAGTAGCTCCTGTGTGCTGGACACTACACTAGGCACCTGGCGGAAAGGAAAGATGTGTCCCTGCATCCATGGAGCTCATACAGCCCACTGTTAACTCGCTAGCTGTCAGAAATTAAGCAGGCTCATGAGACTACAAACTTAAGCCTCTCTCAGCAAAATACAGAGGGTTCTGAAATTCCAAAGACTGATGTAACAAAGTACAACTCATTACTTTTTGCTTAGCAAGATCCGGGAGACAAGTTATGAGGTTTAGTTTGACAAAAACTCTACAAGCTCATTTTTGGCTCCTTTGCCTTTAGGGAAGTGGCTCCCTATGTTCTCAGCAGGCTGGAAGCCATCATAGCAGATGGTCCTGAGCTGCGTGTGCCAGCCACGGAGCGCGTGCCTGGTATGTACGCACGTGGTGCTGCTATTGTCCAAGTGGCAAGATGTCCATGTAGCACGTTTTCTGGTGCTCGCCAATAGAGGCTGGGGAGGAAGGAAGAGTCCATGAGAGGAGGTCCAGAAGTGGTTTTCTTTCATTTATTATCCTCTGCAAGCAGGTTCATTGCTTTGTAAGTCCCAGAGGCAGAACTAAGGCTTTGACAGAATCCTAGATGCCCATGGCGGTTGGAAAGCCCAAAGCCAAGTATCTGCTGGGCATATTCATTGGCAGCTGATCTTCTGGCTGTCTCTGTGTCTCTGGTACATCATTTCTCTCCCAGCTGAGGTCTAACTAAGCATTTGAATCCCAAAACACTGGCCCATCCATGTTCATGCTTGACTTCCCAGCATTATCATGCACCTTTGGTTTTCCTCTTGGGCTCTCGCCGACTCCAATGGATCTGTACTATAAGACTTACTTTAATAAGTTAACGTATTTTTTTCCTATATAATGTCATTTATTACTTTTGGTCCAGATTCCAGTCTTGGTTGTTACTGTTTGATTTAAGCTCTTCCCTTAAATACTCTGAACTTCAGCGTCCACATCTATAAAATTGGGAGAAAAACATATTTCTCCTTGGCTGTTGGGAAGATGGAAATTAAATGTGCATAAAAGTGTTTGCAAACTATATATTCTCAAATATGCATGTAGCTGCTATTACTATTATTAGTCATGTGATGGTGATATCTAGAAATCTCAGATATGACTAGAAGGGAAAAAGTTTAAATAAGTGAAAAGTACACAGGGCTCTAAATGATGCATGGATTTAAACTAGTTTTCTGTAGTATAGGGATGGTGACAGCTAGGTTGCAGGGTTTATATGTGAGAATTAAATGAGATTGTGGGTGAGACTAATCATAAATCTCTACTCCCATTCAACTCTGTGTGTCTCTAGACAAGTCACTTAACCTCTCTGAGACTTCGTTTCCTCATTGTAACAAGGAAGAGGATAATACCTATTTTTTATCACTGTTGAAACTACTAAATAAGATGAATTATAGAATGTGTCTGACCTAGAGTAGGCTTTTGATACATGTGAATTGTGTTATCCTTTACTGTTATTTATCAAGGGAAAAGCATTCCCAGAGTTTGAGTGTTCATGGCAAAGGGATAGGAAAATAACCTCATCTTGCTCCTTCTCAAATTTTATGGGGATGACCTGACCATAGAAAGTTGGGTACAAATAGAAATAACAGTTCCCAATATCATAAATGGATTCTCTTTAGGTAAACTCTACAAAGAAAAAGCAATATGTTAGATGTAAAAATGTCAGTTACCTGTCTATTTCACTATTGTTGTTCTATGTCTCCTATTGTACTCTTTTCAGTTAACTGATCAATTATCTTGGTATCTTTTAGCCTTAGCCTAAGATGTTTGTGGTTAAAACAAGACCCCTCAACAAGTCATATATTAATATAACCAGTCCTGAGTTTTGGTATTTTCCGTAGGTTGCTACTGGCACCTTCCAAGATGCCAATTGCCTTATTGAAACAATCCAAGGAAGTTTGATGGCCCGTTCCTTTCTTCACTTCAAAACACCTGGATGGGAGACACCAGGGCTAATAAAAATTCCCACCCTTTCTCCAGGCTTCATACAGTTTCCTGTTGCTATTTTTGAGGAGACTTCTCTCACAACCTATTGTTCACTTGTTTTTCACAACCACCCTGTTCTTAAACACCCACATATCACAATTTTGCTGCTTACATATTGCTTCCTCTCAAGTTCCATGTGATTTGTTTCTGCAAGACTGATAGGATTTGAGAATCTTTATTTTAGGAAAGAAAAATGGAAAGAAAACTACAAATGCTTTTCTTTGGAATCATCTGAGCATAAGCTACACGTGTGATGCTCCAAGGAATATTGCTAAATATTTTGACCCAACTTCTCCTTGTGCATTCTCCTTGCTTGCAGAATAATCATAGAATAACCATCAAAATCAGGAAATCAACACGGCTACATCACTAACATTCCAATCCACAGATTAAACATTCATGTTTTGCCAAGTATCCCCATAATGTTTTCTATAGCCAAAGGATCCAATAAGGGTCATATGCTGCCTATAGATGTCATTCTTTTAGTCTCCTTTGATTTGGAACAGGTCTTAATTTTTCCTTGAAACTTTTTAAAGAGTATATGAGAATAATTTTGGAGAAAGTCCCTCAAGTTTATCTAATTTTTTTTCACGATAAAATTCAGGTTATGTGTGTTTGCCAGAAATATCCCACAAACAATTTTACATTCTTCTTGCACCTTATCTAGTGGTGCGTGATTTCAATTTGACCCATCAGTAATGACGTTCATGCTAATCGTTTAAGGTGGTGTTTGCCAAGTTTCTTTACTATAATGTTATTTTTCCCTTGGACATTTTAATAAGCATAGCCGTCCCTTAGTGTCCATGAGGATTGGTTCCAGGACCCCTTGCAAATACCAAAATCCATGGATGCTCAAGTCTTTTATATAAAATGGTGCAATATTTGCATATAACCTATGTACATCCTTCCATATACTTTAAATCATCTCTAGGTTATTTATAATATCTAATAAAATGTAAAGGCCATATAAGTAACTGTCATACTGTATTTATGGAATAATGATAAGGGGAAAAGTCTGTACATGTTCAGTATGGACATAACCATCTGTTTTTTGTTTTGAATATTTGTGATCTGTGGTTGGTTAAATACACAAATGCAGGACCTACAGGTATCACAGGCCAACTGTATTTTGTGCAGACATATATTGAGACTGTATAAATACCCTGTTACTCATCAACTTTTCACCAATTACTACTGGCATAATTTCTACATTAATTGCCACTCTACTCTGAGATAGTGTTTCCTTTTTTCCTTGTTTTTTTAATGCATTCAAACCTTGATATCAGTATGGACTCATGGATATATAACTATTTCATTTTTGATGGATTATAAACCATTACTATCATTTACTGTGATGCTCAAATTGTCCCAGATTTGGTCAGTGGGTACCATTTTATATTAGTTCCTGGCCTTCTGACAGGTCCCCACTGTTCTTTATACCCTTCCTTACATCCTGTTGCAACAAGATGCTGCAGGCTCTCTGTGTACTTTTCCTGCCCAGTCCCGGAATCTGCTATTTCCCTAAGGAATGCTAGTTCTTTTCAGTAAAGAATGGTATTTAGAAACCAAGATCTAGGTATAAGGTGTGCTTATTGCTATTGCATTCCCATTGTTAATGGAGCTGAGAAATATATGGAGATGTGTGTAAACTCCCACACTTACATCTATATTTATTTCCCTGTGTATATAACCTATTGAAAATCATGAGTCTGTTACTCCAGCTTCAGTCTGATGCCACCGTGTTCATTCCAGGGTATTCTTTCCTCCTCCCCATGTTTCTAACTCCCTTCTTCAACAGTGAAACTCTGGCTGCTGTGATCCACCTCCTGGATTTTGTTTGCTCAGTCTTCCTTCTTGGAAGCAATCCTGCAAACACTCTGCGGTGCCAGCTTTCTCACTGCGCACACCTTCCTTGCACAGGCTTTGACCCTAATAACTTTTGAAAGAAAAGGCAGGCAGGCTTCCTTGTTTCTAAGGTATTTGTATGTCAGTATTTTGAAGCACTGCACTACGACAAATTCAACCTATTTGTATATATCTGACTCTGTCCCTTTCTCACTTCCATGCTATGATCAGGGTGCAAGTACCTTAAAGTACCTTCTTCCCCTTTCCTTCTTGTCATTGGTGTTTGAATTTATATCATGTGTGAGTCATTTCTTTGCAATCTAGTTTGCTCTCTTCTGTGCTATGCAAACATTCCTGAGTGGGGTCCCCTTTATGTATTATGAGGTTTTTCATGTCATGGATCTCATAAATTCTCAGTATCCGGGGTCTTTTTGAGATTTTTTTTTAATTTCATCAAAATGTATGAAGTACACATGCAATTTTGTTACATACATAGATTACACCCTTTTAAAACATTCAATGACTGCTCGCTTAGAGCAGGGTTTTCAAATTTTTCATTTATTTTATTTCAGAAGCAGATGTTCTTTTTCAAATGACATCATAGGTGGAGGACCAATTTAAAACATACAGAGGATCTTCTTTGTAGCAAGGCAGTCTTTCAGAGCATTCTGTGAGAACTGCCAGTCTATATGACAGAAGTTTTTGCTTTTAAGTTGGTCCTCAATTGCATGAAACTTACTTAATCTTAATAATTGGCTCACAAGACACTCCTGTCATTAGTCTATACGTGGCCTGCATTCATTCAATCCTTTATTCATCGCTTTTTAATAATGTGCTAGGCACCCACAAACCCCCACCTTAACAAAATCTAACGCCTTAACCTACATTAACCTCATAATCTCCCTACCCCGCTACATTCTTTCATTATTTCTAAACTGAAAAAACCGGCATCCTGAATTTTATGCTCAATTTTTTGCCTAATTTTTAAATAGTTTTCATGCCCATATATGTACCTTTGTAAAGTATACTTTTTATTTTAATTGCTTTTAACTTTATAAAAATATATGCTTTTATTCACTTAATATTATGTTGCTAAGATTCATCCAGCTCACATATCATTTTAGTTCATTTGTTTTGACTGCTGCGTAATGTTCTATTAGGTGAACACGCCACAATTTATTCTGCTATTAATAGACATTTAGCCTATTCTCGCTTTTTCTCTTGTGAGCAGTGCTTTTGTATGCATCTTATAATCTCTTTTCTTGCATGTGTGCAAGCATGTGTCAGGTATTTACCTGGGTGTGGAATTGCTGTGTTGCAAGATAAACAACTAGACTACCTTATGCAAGGTTTCTCGAGCCTGGCACTGTGGGAATGTGGGGCCAGATGATGCTCTGTTGCGAGGCGGCTGCCATGTGCAGCGTGGGGTGCTGAGCAGCAGCCCCGTCTCTGCCCACTAGATGCTGCTCGTACCACCCCCAACTTGTTACAACCAAAAGTAACTCCAGACATTGCCGAATATCCCCTGGGGGTGCAAATTCACCCTTGGTTGAGAAACACTGCTTTAAAAGATAAGTTTAAGATAGTTTCAAAGTGTTACACCAGCTGTTATACTCACCAGAAATGGGAGTATACCCTATATACCTGTACCCTCTGTGACACTCGATTTTGTCAGACTTCTGCATTTTTGTCAATATCTTTTAGCATGACAACTTAACCAAAAGCTATCTTTATTTCTAGCTACTCCTCTAACCCTAGGCTGTAACTAACCAACCTGTTTTCTTTTAATTAAAGGGGCCCATTGTTCTTATTTATTTATTCATCCTACAAATATTTGAGTAGCAAGTTCATGCCCAGGACTGGCTAGGCATGAGGTACTGGGGGTCAAAAAGGAATGTGTTCCTGCTCCCATGCAGCTTGCATACTAGTGGAAGAAATGGATATTAGCCAAATTGCCATGCTGTTCAACAGAAAGGAACACAAATGCAGTGCTGAAGACCTGCAATAGGGGAATTTGACCCAGTCAGCAAGATCAGGAACGTACAAGAGAATGGAAGAGCACCAGTGTTTCTAAGGGGTCGAGAGTGAGGAGGCTGTGGTTTGAGGTTCTGCAGGAGATGGAGGTGAGGGTCGGACCATGCAGAGCCTTGACAGTCAACTTCAGGGGTCTACGTGTTACCATAAAAACAGGGGAGGCCATTTGTATCAGTCTGCTCAGGCTGCCATAACAGAATGCCACAGACTGGGAGGCATAGACAACAGAAATATGTTTTCTCACAGTTCTAGTGGCAGGAAGTTCAAGATCAAGGTGATGGTATGGTTGGTTTCTGGCGAGGGCTCTCTTTCTGGCTTGCAGATGGTGTCATCTTGCGGTGCCCTCACCAGGCCTTTGCTGTGTGCACACACTCCTGGTGTCTCTTATAAGGATACCAGTGCTGTTGGATTAGGCCTTCACACTTACGACCTCATTTAACCTTAATTGACTCCTTAAAGGTCCTGTCTCCAAATACAGTCACATTGGGGGTTAGGGTTTTGACATATGAATTACTTTATTCATTTTTTTAATTAATTAATTCACCAGTATAATCATTCATTATCTATTAAGGAATAGAAATGCTTACACTTCTAGGTGCTGGGAGTATAGCAGAGAAAAAGTAGACAAAAATTTCAGCCCTTGTGGGACAAACTGGGCCCAAAACTGGAGCAAAGTTTTGTTAATAATACCCAGTCCCATGACAGAGGAGATCATTAGCTTCTTCATCATTTTTTGTAAAATTTGAGAGAAAGTAAGGGTATGAAGTTCAGAGATAATAGTGGTAGTGACTCTGGAAGGCAAAGAAAGTACAGACATCTGGGATGAGGGGATGGGGAAAGTGAGTATCTGTCCTGGGAAGTCATCACACAGACAAGAACCTGCCACCTGCCTGGGATGTGACGTTAGTGAGGTGACTGTTTCCCCTCCTCTGGTATGGACAATTCTAATCTGTGAAAAGAGCCGGCCCTTCTGTCCATGTGATCCCCAAGGCACTTCACCTCTTATAATTCCTCGTGTGACATTGTGAACCAAGAGCAGAGAAGAGAATGGTCTTACTGTGTATATAAACCCTTATAATAGGAAACAAGAGGGCCTAGGAATCCTAGACAGTCATTATTTACCCTAAATTTCAATATGTACTTAGCTAAGCAGCCAACTTGCTTCCTTGATCAGTGCCCCCTCCCCAGGGCTTCTCGGTTAAATAAAAGTCAGATGGGAATTGATCAAGTAGCTAATGTTAAAACAATTAAGCTTAAAAAAATGCTGCTGCAGTGATGTAATAAAAAAAAAAACAGAGGATGTGTTTAAGATTCATTGAAGCATAAAACTAAGTAGATAAGTGCCTATTTTTAATTTGAACCTACGTAAAGACTGGTATTTAGGCATTAATTCTTAAACAAAGGGCTGCTCTCAGGGTCCTGAAATAAATAGCATATGTTCAGAGGTAAAAGGAGGCCCCAAATTAGACAAATTTAAATAATCTAGAATGCTCAAAGAAGACATAAATATGCATTTGCCTGCGTTCTCTGGGAAGTGAGATGAATGCCTCCAAGCTCTGAATCAAGAAATGTTGCCATTCCCTATCCATTCATGTTAACTCAGATGTAATTTAATACTTTTCCCCTCATTGTATAAGTCTCCCATCTGTTTATTTGCTCACTAATGTTGATTTCAAAATCATTCCTTCAAAAAATAAATAAACCTGAAAGCATTTTCTATAATTAGGAAAAAAACCAAACCTTTCTATGAGGAAAACAGTAGAAATAATACATCCTGTGAATCTTTTTTTTTGATGACATTTAACTGGTATCAGGGACCTGAACTCTATCACCTCATTAACACAGTTCTTTGTTACTTGACAGGAATCACTGGGGATTGGTGCAGTTCCCCAAACTTCGACTTTCCTGTCTCCAGAAATGCTATTATTTCAGGGCAGATGCCAATACTTCACAGATGAACTCTGGGTAGCAAGGCTAGGCTATTTCATGAAAAGTAATTAGGAAGGTCAGGGTTCTTGCAGATTGTAAAATCTACTTATGCCGATTGAGCAGAAACAGCATTATCACGGAAAATTAGGTAGCTTAATGAATTTCCAGAAGGACCGGAAATCAAGCTGAGATCCATATAACCAAGAACTTGTGGCTAAAAGAAATGCCCAACTATAGCATGGACTCTTCTAATTAGAACCCCACTCCTAGCCTTTGTATCACTTGTTACCAGTGATGTTGGGACCTCCTTCTGAACTGCCCCCAGGAGAGCCCTGCGCCTTCCACATAGTGCTTTGCAGAAGCTCCAATCTCTCTGCTTACCTGCTGCAACCTCTTTATACTCCTCATGGTAAACTTCCAAGTCTCCTGGAGGTGCATGTCTACCTGGAAGCCTCCAGGTCACCTGCATAACTCTCTTCAAGGGAGTCTGGGAAATGCAGTCCTCTGTAGTTGGGAAGACGTGCCAGAGTGGGAGCTGCAGGAGCACACCTGCTGGAAATGAGTAACCTCACCAGGCTGTTCACCTATTTTCAGAACCTCCTCCATCTTCAGGGCCTCTTTCCAAAATTAGAAAATTGGTCCTGGGAAAAGGAAGAAGTTCAGCAATGTTGAGCTTTATAGTACTTAATATACTTTGGAGGCATATATAAATGTATTAATAAGAAAATTAACTTTTATATTACTCAGGATGCTCTCAATTCTACTAGCTTAAAAAACAAAACAGAGAGAGAGCAAGAGAGCATTTATTAATATGTAGTGTGAAGAAGATACTGAGATATTTCCTAGGATCCGTGTATTAAACTTAGTAAGCAATGAAACAAGCTTTGGGGACAGGAACTGGGGTTCAAGATCTCCAGGACATGGCTGTCTCTCCTTCCTCCTCCTTTCCCCGTTTCCCCCAGTTATATGCTCATTCAGTTCAGTCACTGTTAACAGGGGTTGGCTCAACCTGCCTGGCTATACCTGAATTACATGTCTTCCCGGGGGATGTGTGGGTGTAGTATTTTGTGATTGACTGCTCCATTAAAGCTGTATTTTTAGTTTCTCTCCTGGCGGGTAACATGGCTGTCAGTAGTTCTGTATTTACATTCTCATAGCACATAATTCCCATAAGACTTTAATGGAATTCATGTAATACTAGTTCAAAATATTAACTGTGAGAAGATTATGTATTTCCTGACCCATTTATATCAACTTTCACCATATGACTTGTGGTACCTCTTTCTGTGGGAGGATTATAGTTTTTTACTTCCTTGCTGTCAGATTTGGATCAAGAAAGAAACCTTGGTTGTTGAAAGCCATTGGGCTTTGAGAGTTTATTACAACAGCATAACTGAGCCTAAGCTGACTGATACAGATAACTTCTTTCTTCAAATATTTGTATATTAAATTCTCATGGCAGAACTCTATTGGCTCTGCTCTCCAGATCTTCAACAAATCACCATCATTGGGAGGAGAGCAGAAATGTGATTGGTCAGCTCAGGAAGTGACATGTACATTTCTTTGACCAATGAGGAAAGCTCTAGTGGTTGTGAGTGGGATGTGAGAGGTGCTCTGATGCTATCAGAACTTTATTAATTGGGGAAGGGAGTGATATGGTTCTGAAAAGGAAAGGAAGCATAGGTGGCTAAAAACACGTCTGCTAGAATTTCTTCCTTTATCATCTTTAAAATTCCGAAAAACTTCCTCACTTATCTCTCAGGGTTGCTAGTTTCTCTGTACCTAGTCACAGAAGGCTATGGGCAGGTATCACTGAAAAAGTTTTCTTGGAATATAAAGAGAAATCCTGTTTTGTTTGGGGTTGACCTGTCCTGTGTTAAGAGGGCAAAAGTTTATTTCCTACTTCTCTTTCAGGAGGCCAGAACTATCCTGTGCTTTACTTTTTTGATTTGTATCAAAGACCAAGTGACAGTTTCATCTTCTTTTATAAACAGGACTCATCATTTCCCCATTTCAGTTCCCAGAAGGCCCAATAAAACATAAGTTGCAATCTCAAAGAAAACAAAGCTGTGGATTTTTCCCCTCACCTGCATAAATATAACCGCACTTTGTACCCTGTCCCCAGTCTGCCTTTACCTTGAGAAGGATGTGAGACTGGACTCTCCTTGGGGAGGGAGCATGTGTTAGCAGCATATTGATGACCACTTTGCCTCTGTGGCAAACATTCCCTTGAACAACTGTGCCTTAGAGAAGTCTGCCAGACTGATTTGGGGGCCACTGATCTGTGCTGACATTTGTGGTCAGGGCGAAACTGTTTGCTAAACCTATTGAAAACACCATTTTTAATTAAAATCTGGGCTCTCGCGACACAGGAATAAATGAACATCATCTGTTATTTTGTATCGTTGGAGTCTAAAGTCTAACGAATACATTTCCTTGGGAGCTGCCTCTGGGATTTTATACCTGAATTGAATTATTATTGGTAAAGTGTAAATTGAGATTTTTTTTCCCCTTGAAGTTTAGCCTAATGTCTACAAGATAGCTCTGTTTTTCTAGTAAGGTCAAGTTTATTCCTGAGCAGAAGTGATTAAACAACACAGAGATCCTCACTGCCATCTTATATCTGCTCTGGAGATTGTTCTTTTTAGAGCCAGGTGTGTCCACCAGTGCCCACGAAAGGGCTAGGATGGAGCAATTAATATAAAGATGGCATCATATCTTGTATTCTTACTGATATTAATGTTTAATCCATATAGGAACTAAATTTTTTCTGGGATTTGTATTTCAACTGATTTTGTCTACCGTGGAGACCTAAAACATGAATACGATAGGATTTTAATTGTGCTTAATGGGAAATAGTCTAATAACTCCACATACTTCATGTAAAATAAAGTGTAAAACGTGGGGAAATTGAGGCCCACAGAGAGAGGAAAGACCTGTATAAGGTAGAACTGTGGCTTAGTATCAGTGGAGCTGGGGCGAATATCCAGTTTCTTTGTCTCTCCTTTCTGCTGCATTCACACTTCCCACAGTATTGGGGGTTCTACTACTGGTAATTTTCAATGGATTTAGAGAGTTTCGTACTGAGAGAGGCATTCTTTTTTCGATTCCCTTTCAGACTCCAACAAGGAGGTGATCTTAATTCAGTGTCATACTTTATACTTCTGTGAATATTTGCTAATCTTTGTACAACAAAGAGATAGCGAGCCTCATTAAATTCTGCTAGATTTAATAATATAGTTTTGTTTCTATTGAATTTATGTTCAGTTATGTTCTGTCTGACAAGTGATACTGCTTTTGATTTTCAGTGGCTATATAAAGTTACTTTTTAACAGAAAATTTAAAAATAAAGCAAGTTGATTACAAAATATTAAGAAGTAGAGGTGACCTAAGGATATGGTAACAATTTAAAGTTTCCCTAGGGCTGAGGTTTGGGAAACGCAGAGTTACATTGCATTGCTTTTCTATAGGCTTCAGAAATAATCAGCTACCAATCCTTACCGCTATGGATATGTATGGATAGAAATAGATATATAAGTATATTAAAACTTTCTTATGTCACATCCCAATTTTTTTTCTGATTTGAATGAATTTCCTTTAGGCTTGGGCTACTTTGCATGACCATCTTAAGGTAACACTTATCTATATTACAAGAGAAACTTTAAGCAAACAAGTAAGCAAATAAATGAACAAAAAAGTCCAATTACCTTGACATATGATAGTTTTGCCCTACATAAAAACATATGAATACTCATTAGAATACAGAGAAAAGGAAATTTTGTAAGAACTTTGTTTTCCCAGGGTCAACATTTTTATAACTTTAAGGGATAACTCCTCTTAGTAGCTCTCTCATCAGGTGGCTACATTGTGAAGGATGACTGGAAAGAATGGTGCTTCTGGTCTGGACCTCTGCCTGGCCTCCCTGAAGCATTCAGGATACTTGTTCATCCCTCAGGGAATAGGGAGTGGTTCATCTGTATTTACTAAGAATGGAGTTTTAGGTTGGTCACTATGATAATGGCAGCCCCAGGATACTACTTTTTTTTTTTTATTTCAGAATATTATGGGGGTACAAATGTTTAGGTTACATATATTGCCTTTGCCACACCCGAGTCAGAACTTCAAGCATGTCCATCCCCTAGATGGTGTGCCCCATGCACCCATTAGGTGTTACTATACCCATCCTCTCCTCCCTCCTCCAACCTGCCCAACACCTGATGAATGTTATTACTATATGTGCACTTAAGTGTTGATCAGTTAATACCAATTTGATGGTGAGTACATGTGGTGCTTATTTTTCCATTCTTGTGATACTTAGTAGAATGGGCTCCAGCTCTATCCAGGATAATACAAGAGGTGGTAGATCATCATTGTTTTCTGTGGCTGAGTAGAACTCCATGGTATACATATACTGCATTTTATTAATCCACTCATGTACTGATGGGCACTTGGGTTGTCTCCACATCTTTGCAGTTGTGAATTGTGCTGCTAAAAACATTCTAGTGCAGATGTCTTTTTATAGAATGTCTTTTGTTCCTTTGGATAGATGCCCAGTGATGGGATTGCTGGATCAAATGGTGGTTCTACTTGTAGCTCTTTGAGATATCTCCATATTACTTTCCACAGAGGTTGTACTAGTTTGCAGTCACACCAGCAGTGTATAAGTGTCCTTATCTTTCCACATCCATGCCAATATTTATTGTTTTGGGACTTTGTGATAAAGACTATTCTCACTGGAGATAAGTGATATCTCATTGTGGTTTTGGTTTGCATTTCCCTGATGATTAGAGATGTTAAGCATTTTTTCATGTGTTTCCTGGGCATTAGTCTATCTTCTTTTGAAAAGTTTCTGTTCATATCCTTTGCCCACTATTTGATAGAGTTGTTAGATTTTTTTTTCAATGATGATTTTCCTGAGTTCTATATATAATCTAGTTATAGTACCTTTATTGGATTTGTATCATATGGATATTTTCTCCCATTCTGTAGGTGGTCTGTTTGCTGTCATGATAGTTTTATTGGCTGTCTAGAAGCTTTTTAATTTGATCAGGTGTGATTTATTTATTTTTGTTGTTGCTGTGATTGCTTTTGGGGTCGTCTTTATAAATTCTTTGCCTAGGCCAATATCTGTAAGAGTTTGTCCAATATTTTCTTCTTAAATTCTTATAGTTTCATGCTTTCATTTAAGTCTGTTGAAATTTGTAAGAGGTGAAAGGTGCAGATCCTGGTTCAGTCTTCTACATGTGGCTTTCCAGTTTTCCCAGCACTATTTAGTGAATAAGGATTCTTTTCCTCAGTGTATGTTTTTGTCTGCTATACGAGGATGGTTTTATATCTGGTTTCTCAGTGCTGTTCCATTGGTCTATGTCGCTGTTCTTGTGCCAGTACAATGATGTTTTAGTTACCATAGCCCTGTAGTGTAGCTTGAATTCTGGTAAATTGATGCTTCCCAACTTGTTCTTTTTGCTTAAGATGGCTTTTGCTATATGGGGTTTTCTCTGGTTCCATATGAAGCACAGACTTATTTTTTCTAGATCTGTGAAAAATGGTGTTAGTATTTTAGTAGGGATTGCATTGAATCTGTAAATCACTTTGGGTAGTATAGACATTTTAACAATGTTGATTCTGCCGACCCATGAGCATGGTATGGTTTTCCACCTATTTATATCCTCTGCTATTTCCTTCCTCAGCATTTTGTAGTTCTGCCCGTAGAGGTCTTTTTACCTCCTTAGTTAAACATATTCCTATGTATTTTATCTTCTTTGTTGCTATTGTGAAGGGTATTGAGTCTTTGATTTGGTTCTTGGTTTGACTGTTGCCAGCATATAGGAATGCTACTGATTTCTGTACATTGAATTTGTCACCTGAGACTTTGCTGAATTTATCATTCCAGTAATCTCATGGCAGAATCTTTGGGGTTTTCTAGGTATAAGATCATATCATGAGCAAAGAAAGATAGTTTGACTTCTTCTGCTCCCATTTGGATGCCCTTGATTTCCTTCTCTTGTCTGATTGCTCTTGCTAG
>CAUYSK010019698.1:0-81664 GCA_963575035.1 Avahi laniger | reverse complement strand
ATCTTCTTCCTTGTTTCAACATGTAAATATTTGCTCATCTCTAGTCTTCTACCAGTTCTTTCATTCCTTTGACTACTATAGATATATTTTAACAAGATTTCAATATTAATTGGAAATATCTATATCCTCATTTGTTTCTGGATGAGATAGAGGGGAAAGATTTTCCTGGGCTGAGCCTATGGTCATGAAATAGTTTTTGAATAAAAAAATACAGGCCAGATGCGGTGGCTCACGCCTGTAATCCTAGCTCTCTGGGAGGCCGAGGCGGGTGGATTGTTTGAGCTCAGGAGTTCGAGACCAGCCTGAGCAAGAGCGAGACCCCGTCTCTACTAAAAATGGAAAGAAATTAATCAGACAACTAAAAATATATAGAAAAAATTAGTCGAGCATGGTGGCGCATGCCTGTAGTCCCAGCTACTCGGGAGGTTGAGGCAGTAGGATTGCTTTGAGCCCAGGAGTTTGAGGTTGCTGTGAGCTAGGATGACGCCATGGCACTCTAGCCCAGGCAACATAGTGAGACTCTGTCTCAAATAAAAAAAAAAAAAATACAAACTGTTTTCATATTTATTTACATGTTTTATTTGTTACTCTTTTGGTTATCTTATGTAAACTGCCTCCTAATTTTCCATGCCATTCTTTGAACGTGTAGATTTTTCAATGGTTTCTAAAGCTTTGTTTGGCTTTGCTTCCTCCTCAATGTTCTCATAGCAATTTGCATATGCCTTAAATATAGTACTTAAAACATTGTGTTATCCCTGTACTCAGGAAGCCCACAGTTTAGTAAGTCAGATATAAACAATATAATTCAAATATAATGTGATAACATTCTGGAAAATAGAATATACTCAAAGATCTGTGAATACCTACATAAAGAACTAGTTAACTTTGCTAAGATGGTGTCATCAGAAAAGGCCCCATTAAAAGAACACAGCTGCACTGGTACGAGTCGTGAAGGATAAAGGAGTTCTGTGGCAAAATAAGGCTGTTTGTAGATAGAGTGGTAGTGGGAGATGTTGAAGAAGAGGAAGACATACGTGCAGAGAAAAAAACTAAAGTGCAACCCATGGGAATAGAGATATAAGTGTGAAGGCTGTTGATTACATGACCAGCAAAGAGTCAGCAGACTGGAGCATAGGACACCTGGTAAGGATGGTTGAAAGGAGACTGGGAAGAGGCCAGTCCCTTACAGGTCCTGTGATGTCATGCTGTTTTTAGTGTGTACCATGGCCAAAGGTGAAATGAGAGCTAGCTCTAAATCAGACAATGGTAAAAATTTTTGCCAGGATACTATTTTCCTAACATCCTAAATCAGACCATTTATTCACCCTCTGGAAAATGTGAATGAAAACAAGCAAGGTAGAATTATACATTGGTAACAATGAGGGAAAAAAGAAATAGTTTCAGTCTAACTAAATGTCTGGCTTTCCTCATTTCATTTGAAGCTTAATTATAACCATCAGAAGAAGCCTCTTAAATGTTTGTTAAGACATTGCAATGCAAGGGGAAAGTTTGCCAAAGTCTTTTAAAATTGCAAGAAAGCAGTACTGCCCAGGTCAGGTGATTTACTTCAGAAAAGTCATGATTAGGTTTTCCCTAAACTTTGGGAATAAAAAGCTTCTGTAAGTATTTTTATTTCTAAGTTCGAAAATCCCATTATTTCTGCAACGCAAATTCTCTCCCAAACCTATCAACGCTGGTCTGGCCAAGCCACCCCAGGGAAAATCAACTGGGAGTACACCCATTATTTAACAAAGCTGAGCCAATAAAGTTAAAGAGCTTTAGCTGGGGATTCGAGATTTTTCTGTGATCTGGCGTACTTCTGTCTTGACTCCGTCTCCCAGGTTCCTTGCCAAACATCACAGGCTCAAACCACTAGAATCCTGAGTAATCTGGATTTTTCTCTTCTTGTACTTTTGCCCACTAATATTTTCTCTGCTGAAATACATTATACTACCTCTGCCTATCAGAATCTGACTCAACTTTCCTGACCATCTAAAATAAAACCTATTCTAAAATGTATTCTGTAATTACCCAAGGAGTCCAACAATCTCTCTTCTGACTTAAAACGAAATTTTACTTTTCACAGCATATAGTATGTGGTATATTATGAATATCTATCTTACTTATTAGAAAAGTTACTTATTACTTAAAATACTTTATAGCCTTTGAAGGTAGAGATTTATTTGACATATGTCGGTATCCTTTACAACCACTATAAAAAATAGTAGAAGCTAAATAACTATCATGGGTGGAAGAATCAATGCTTGTATGATTTAATTTATAAAGCTAGCATAACCTAGTAACTCTCTTATATCCATACCTTTAAAACAGGTAAACTTTGCATCGTGCCTTTTATTATGAATGTTTTATTTGCGTTATTTCAGCTGATGCAACAAATAACTCCTTTGTATAATAGCTTATGCAGAGTAGAAGTCTGTTTCTCAGTTGTATAAACTCCGGATGCTTGTGTCTGTGATTCACAGGCAGCTTTCTTCCAGGCAGTGATGGAGAGATCCACTCTGCTCTCACGTCTGTCTCTTTCATCTTTAATACAAGGCTCAAACTGGCCATCTCATTTGCATCAAAGTGGTGGGAAGAAAAAATAGTGCAATTCTTCACCAACTTGGCTAAAAACTGAAACACAACATTTTCACTCATCATCGCTGAAAATTAGACACATAGTCACACCATATGCAAAAGGGATAGAGAGATTAATTCCCTTATTGGGCTTCCATTTCCAGGCAATGATTCTATACTCTAGCAGTGGAGTACAAATTTTGTAGACAATTAGGTCCTGTTACCATCAGAAAACCACACACACCCTTTTGTCCACACTTAGAGCATACTCTGCTCTTCAAAGGAGACAATCCAAAGTCTTATCCAGTCATGGCAACCACCAAAAAGTTCAGGATTTCTGAAAGTAGCTCTTTGTGGAGACCTACTACACATTATAAGGCATACTATCACCTCCCCCATGCTCCTGATATTAATATACTAAAGGAGTATGAACAGGATAACCATAATTCAGACTCTCACTCAGAGAAAAAAAAAATAATGAGATACACATGGATGTCAGTGGCACATAGCACTGAGAAAAGTCTGCTTACCTGGACTGCTGGCGACCCAGCCTCATCAGCATTCTTTGATAAGACTCTGACTCTGTTATCTAAACCAATACCCTTATCAATTGCTCTTGGCAGTTTCTGACTCTGCCCTCTAATAGGCTCTTACTTTCCCTTCTTCTGTCAAGGACCAACCTGAGATGGAGTTGGGAACCATATTTATTCTTTGAAACTGTACTACCTTCAAAGCTACTTCTTTACGGTCAATTTCAGAGGCTTAAAAATTATTTAAGGTAATAGGCTCTTTTATCTGGGCTTTATAAGGTGGTGATTTTATCTCCTTTTGGTATATTCCCAGAAGATGGATTACTGGCTCAACTGGTATTTTTAATTTTTTCAGGAATCTCCCTAATGTTTTCCACAATGGTTGCACCAATTGACATTCCCACCAACAATGTACAAGGGCTCACTTTTCTCCATAACCTCACCAACACTTTTTACCTCTTGTCTTTTTGATAATAGCCATCCTAACGTGTGTGAGGTGGCATGCAATTATGGTTTTGATTTACATTTCCCTAATGATTAATGATGTTGTTGAGCACATTTTCACATGTCTGTTGAACATTTTTATGTTTTCTTTGGAGAAATGTCTATGAAGATACTGGGCCACTGTTTAGTCATGCTATTTATTTTTCTGCTACTGAGTTGTGCAAGTTCCTTATATATTTTGGATATTAATCCTTTATCAAATATACGGTTTACAAATATTTTCTCCCAATTTTTAGGTTGCCTATTCATTTTGTTGATTATTTCCTTTTTTGTGCAGTAACTTTTTAGTTTGATGCAGTCCCATTTATTTACTTTTTGCTTTTGTAGCCTGAACTTTTTGTGTGATATCCAAAAAAATCATTACCGATGCCAATGTCAAGGAGATTTTCCCCTATGTTTTCTTCTACGAGTTTTGTGGTTTCTAGTCTTATGTTTAGGAGGTATTACAATGGATGCCTCAGAAACAAAATGGATCATAAGGGATGATTGTGAAAAATTATATATCAACAAATTGGATATCTAAAGGGAAATTAATAAATTCCTAGAAAAATACAACTACCAAGATTGAGTCAGAAGAAATGGAAAGCCTGAATAGTTCATTAACAAATAAAGAGATTGAAGTAGTAATTAAAACTTCCCAATGAAGAAAAGCCCAGGACCAGATGGCTCCATGACTAAATTCTACCAAGTATTCAAAAAAGAATTAATATCAATCCTTATTAAATGCTTCAAAAAGACTAAGGGAATATTTCTGAACACATTATATGAGGCCAGCATCACCTTAATAACAAAGCCAGGCAAGGACACTACAATATTCTAATGAATATTGATGCAACAATCATCAATAAAATATTATCAAACAAACAACACATCAAGAAGATTATACATCATGACCAAGTGATATTCATCCCTGGCATACAAGACTGGTTTAACATGTGCAAATCAATTTATATGATACATCACATTAATAGAATATAAGATAAAAACCACATGACCATCTCAACTGATGCAGAAAAAAGCATTTAACAAAGTTGAACACCTTTTCTTGATAAAAACTCTCAATAGTTTAGGTATAGAAAGAAAGTTTCCTAACATAATAAAGGCCATTCATGAAAAAGCCATAGCTAACATCATAAACAATGGTTTTTCCTCTGAGACACAGAATCAGATAAGGATGCCTACTCTCATCATTTTTATTCAACATAGTACTGGAAGTACTGCAAGAGCAATCAGATAAGAAAAAGAAATAAGCATCCAAATAAGAAAGGAAGAAATAAAATTATTTCTATTTGCAGTTGACATGATTTTATATGTAGAATACCTCTAGTAGTCCACAAAAACTTACTAGAAAATAATACTAATGAATTAGTAAAGTTGCAGGAAACAAAATCAATATGCAAAAATTAGTTGCATTTCTGTATACAAGAATGACCTATCTGAAAAAGAAATCAAAAAAACAATTCCATTTACAAAATCATTATAAAAAAAATACTTAGGGATGAATTTATCCAAGGAAGTGAAAGATCTATACTCCGAAAATAAACTACAAAACATTGATGAAGAAATTGAAGAAGACACAAATAAATGGAAAGATATCCCTTGTTCATGAATTAGAAGAATTAATATTGTTAAAATGTCCATACTACCCAGAGCAATATACAGATTTAACACATTTTTTATAAAAATTCCAGTGGCATTCTTCACAGTAGTAGAAAAAACAATTCCAAAATATGTTTGGAACTGCAAAATATCCTGAACAGCCAAAGCAATTACGAGAAAGATGAACAAAGTAGGAGACATCACACTTCCTGATTTAAAATAATATTAGAAAGCTACAATAGTCAAAACCATGTGGCACTGGCTTAACAACAGATAGATACCCAATAGAACAGAATAGAAAGCTTAGAACCAAGCACATACAAGGAGGAAAGGATAGTCTCTTTAATAAATGGGGCTGAGGAAACTGGATTTCTCCATGAAAATGAATGAAGTTGAACTTTTATCTTACACTACACACAAGAATCAACTCAGAATGGATATATTCTAAATTTTATGAACTTTATGATCTATTAGGCATCCCTATTATTACTACTAGCACTTAGAAATCAGATCTCTGCAAACAATGATTTATGATTCCTCCTTACTTAATGATATTACGGATTGAGTACCTGTTATTCAAAATGCTTGAGATGAAAGTGTTTCAGATTTTGTATATTTTTTGGATTTTGAAATATTTGCAGAATATATACTAGTCGAGCAGCCCTAATCCAAAAATCCTAAATCCAAAATGCTCCAGTGAGCATTTCCTTTGAGTATCATGTCAGTGCTCAAAAAGTTTCAGATTTTAAAACATTTGGAATTTGGGATTTTTCAGATTAAGGATGCTCATCTTGTACTAAGGAGGATTATGGCATCCTAATAACTAAATAATAGAAAGATACAAACCTAATATAGCTCTGAGATGAAGAATATTCCTCCATAGTACTACTATTCGTTGAGTAAAAAAACATGGAAGAGATGCAGATTCAGTAGAGATCAAAATAAATTTAGTTTTGTATATCATTGATTTTAGAAACCATTGGGACTCATCAAATGGAAAGTATAAATACTTTAGCATAATTAAATGATTCTTCTTAACCTCTCTTTTTGATGCAATACCTGTGTGACTAAATGTAATAATAAAAGAATATGTGTATTGCAATGGTCAGGGCCTTGCTCAATTTCAATTTGCTGAATATTTTCTGGCAATGAGAAGGAGACACAGAAGACTATTCTGAAGCAAAGATGAGTATGTCAAAGGTATATTGTTTTTGCTTTATAATAATAACTTAGCTCCTGTGAGTACATGTTTACTCAATCTCCTACGTCAGTGTTCCAAGGGAAACTATGACATGTTAGCATTGTGCCTAAGTTTTAGGAGAGGAAATGCCCATATTGCAGAGTTGCATCTTAACCAGTCAAGCAGAAGCTTTGTGTCTCTTTTTCACTGAGGCTCTACAGAGTTCGCTTTTACAGAATGACTTCTAATGTAGAAGAGAAGTCATTGTACCCTTTCAGGGGACCCTCTGCTCCTCTTTCGTAACATATTTGTAACTACTTGGTTAAGTGACTTCTTCTTTTGTGTTGCATATAATAATGTAAATTTTATGCAAGTGGATATTGCGTCAGTTTAGTACCTTCTCTACTGATTCTAGGAAATAGTAGACATCTAACATCTATTTATTAAAATATTTATAGTCTTGGGAGCTAGGCATTTTGCACAATGAGAACTAGGGTTCTTTAACTCACTGTACAAGTTTTGAGAATTCATTTAACCTTACTGGGTCTGTTTCTGGGCTCTATATTCCATTCCACTGATCTATTTGTCTATTTTTGCAGCAATACATTTCCTTTATTATTATTGCTAGAGAATAAATTTTGCAATCTGTTAGTGTAACTCCTTCAGTTTTATTCTTTCTCAAGTTTATTTTGTCCATTCTTTTCTCGTATTGCATTTCCAAACAAATTTAAATTGTCATTCTCCAAAAAACACAAAAAACTCTGCTACCTATTTGATTAGGATTGTATTGAATCTATAAAATAAAACAAGTTTAGAGTGAATATGCATCTTTATAATATTGATGTGCTAAAATGATGAATGAGTATATATCTCCATTTATTTAGGATTTTTAAAAATATTTGATTAATATTTTGTAATGTTCAAGGTAGAGGTCATACATACTTTTTATTAAAGTTGCTTTTCTTTATTGTGCATTCAATTTTTAAAATATTCTGGGAAATAATATCTTTTAAATAACTTTCATTTTCTTTTCTTTGTTGTAACCATTTAGAGTATAATTTATTTTGGGATATTGATCTTTTATTCAATGAACTCTCATTTCAAAAGTAGCATGTATAATGTGATCCTGTTTTATTTTATTTCTGTCACTCTCTTCATCTATGTACCTAGTTGTGAAGAAGGATAGAGAGTAAGAGTTTATGAAGTATTTTTATCTAATATTAATGATAGTAAGCATCATAATTGATTAATGTTATGTTTTTCAGTTAAATGTACTTTTCTATATTTCTTGATTTTTTAAAGAGTACATATTACTACTTTAAAAGAAAATGATATTAAAATACAAATACAAATTTAAATTTCAAATTAGGGAGAGTTGTCAGCAAAAGGGAAAAATAGTTCCTTAGCTCCAGTCCCCCTCACAGAAATACAACTAACCACTATCCACAGACAATAACTTTGTGGGTATCCCAGAACTTGAGAGCGAGGCTGAGACAACCAACCCCTTGGACCACAGAACTGAGAAAAATTCCATTAGAATTATAAGAGAAACAATTTCACTTTGACCACATAGGCCTCTCTCTGAAGTCGACACAGTGCCACAGAGAGGATTCCGCTAGGCCTACAGCTTCTAAAGTGGGAAAAGAGAAATGAAGGCAGACCTTGAGTTTTCCAGAATTCTGGGTTGCTTACCAGGAGGCCCACATATGTTTCACCTCATAGGGAACACTAGGGCTATTGACAGGGCTAGACTACTTGGGGTTAGTTAGAAACAAAACAACAAGCTCACAACAACCACTGATATCTTAGTGGTAACTCCTCATTCCGACCAATGGAAATATCTGACAGGGGTAGCAGCCAGTAACATTGCTCCACAGGAAGCACAGTTCACAGGTCTGCTAGGCTTCAGTCCCTAGCCAGATTCCCCACCAGGCCCTGGTTTCTCTGCTTACGACTTCTCCAGGCCAGGAGGCAAGCACATATTTATACATATGTAGATTGCAGAGGGAGCATCTGGCCTCACCCAAACATAGCAATTGAGCAGCAACTCCACCCAGCTACAAAGGCCAGACTGAGTTTCTGCCTAGGCCCACGCAAGGAGGCAAGCCTGCTACTGCACAGATCTGGAGCATAGCTTCTGGCCCTGCCCATTCTGAGTGACCAAAAAGCAACCACAGCACTTTATTCACCCTCAGAGCCCTGCCCAACTGCAGAATAAAAGCAGCAATACCATCCAGATAGGGAAAATAGCCTGCAACCCTACCTAACAAAAGTCAATCGCAGAGCCCGACCAGTAGCTCTGACAGACCAGAGTCCAGCCCGTGGTCTCACTGGACTATGGAGAACAGCCAGGAGTCCCACTTGACCTCAGTTCACATGCAATGTATCAACCCAATTAGAAAACCCAACAGCAAGGTCTGCCTGCCTATGGCCATTACAAGATGGTCCACCCAGAATCTGATGGCTGGACTAAACAGTGAAGGTATATCCCACCCAAGAATACCTGCAAACGTGAGAAGAAGTGACCACTCTCTTAAATGCTCAGACACCAATGCAAAAACATCAGTATTACAGAGAATCAGGAAAATATGACATCACAAAATAAATAATAAAGCTCCAATGATGAACCCTAAAGATGTGGGTGAACACCTATAAAATGACAAAAAATTTAGAATAATCTTCTTAAAGAACTTCAAGCAACTACAGAAAAATAAAAACAGAAATTAAATGAATTTGGAAAACCATTCATAAACAAAAAAATTTTGGCAAAGAAATAGAAACAAACCAAAAAATGGTAGAGACCTTAGAGACAAATAACGTAACAGCTAAACTGAAAAAACACTCAACAGAAACTTTAAAATCAGACTCGATCAACCAGAAGAGAGAATTAGTGAGCTCAAGGACAAATAGTTGGAAATTATCCAATCAGAGGAGCAAAAAGAAAAAAGAATGGAAAAGAATGAACAAGGCCCACAGAAATTAGGAGATATCATCAAGAAAACTAAACTTCACATAGGAGTTTCAGAAGGAAAAAGAAAAAAAAAATGGCCTATAAAGCATATTTAAGAAAATAATGGCTGAAAAGTTCCCAAATCTGGGGAAAGATAACAACATCCAGGTATAACAAGCTCAGAGGCCTTCAAATTCAATCCAAAGAGGAGTTCAACAAGACACATCATAATCAAATTATCAAAAATGAAAGACAAAAAAAGTTCTCAAAGCAACAAGAGATAAGAAACACATAACACACAAGAGAATCTCAATATGGCAGGTCAGGAGAAAGTGAGATAATACATTCAAAGTCACAAGAGAAAAAAAAAAACCTGCCAATCAAGCATAATTTATTAGCAAAGATTTCCTTTAGAAATGAAGGAGAAACAAAAACTTTCCTAGATGAACAGAAGTTGAGAAAGTTTATCACTACTAGACCCACCTCATAAAAAATGCTAAAGGAAATTTTTCAAGCTGACACAAAAGGAGGCTAATTAACAAGATGAAAACATATGAAAGTATAAAACTCACTGGTAAAAAAAAGTACATATCAAATTTGTAATTTTGTAATGATGGTGTGTAAATCAATTATACTTCTAATACAAAAGTTATAAAACAAAATCATTAAAAACAACTATAGCTACGATAATTTATTGAGGGATACATATTTTTAAAAGACGTAAATTTTGATATGAATCATAAAAGGGAAGGGGAGTAAAAGCATAGAGTTTTTGTATGTGAATAAATTTGTTATCAGTTTAAAATAACTTACTATAAGCATAAGATGTTTTTATGTAAGCTTCATGGTAAACACAAAGCAAAAACGTATAATAGTTGCAAAAAACATAAAAAGAAGATATTTAAAACAAGCTACTACAAAAAGCTATCAGATCACAAAGGCAGACAGCAAGGAAGGAAGAAAGAAGCAAAAGTTCTACAAAACAAATAGAAGGCTAATCATGAACTGACAGTAGCATGTGCTTACATATCAATAATTACCTTGAATGTAAATGAATTAAATTCTTTAATACAAAGATATAGAGTGGATGAAAGGATAAAAAAGTCAAGACCTACAAGAGGCTCACTTTATTGGTAAGGCTATACATTGATTAAACATGAAGGGATGTAAGAAAAGATGATGTTAATAAAAATATTTCAATCTTAAAAAAAAAGTGAAGGGATAAAAAAGATGTTCCATGCAAATAGAAACCAAAAGAGAGCATGGATAGCTATACTTACATCAGACAAAATTAATTACAGTCAAAAACTGTAAAAAAAAAGATAAGAAAGTCATTATATAATGATAAAATAATCAATTTACTAAGATTATATAATAAGTGTAAATATATATGTGCCTCCAACTTTGGAAAACTTAAATATATAAAGCAATTATGAAATGATCTAAAGAGAGAGATAAATTGCAGTACAATAATAGTAGGAGACTTTAATACCCAACTTTTGACAATGGACAAGATTATCTAAGTGGAAAACCAATAAGGAAACATTGGACTTAAATTACACTTTAGACCAAGTGTACCTAACAGGCCTATATAGAATGTTCCATCCAACAGCAACGGAGTACATATTCTTCTTAAGTACACATAGGACATTCTCCAGGACAGATGATATGTTATGCCACAAAACAAGCCTTAACAAATTTAAGAGGACTTAATTTATTATATATCAAGTATCTTTTGCAATCACAATGGCATTAAACTAGATAACAATAGCAGAAGAAATCTTGAAAAATTCATGAATATGTGGAAATTAAACTTCATGCTTCTGAACAACCAATAGGTTACAGAAGAAACCAAAAAAATGAAAAATATCTTGAGACAAACAAAAATGGAAACACAACATACCAAAACTTATGGGATACAGCAAAAGCAGTTCTAACAGGGAAGTTTATGGCAATAAATGTCTATATCAAAAAAGAAGAAATACCTGAAAAAAAAAAAGAAGAAATATCTCAAATAAACAATCTAACATCATACCTCAACAAAATAGAAAAAGAAGAACAAATTAAACCCAACGTTAGCAGAAGGATGGAAATAACACATAGCAGAAATAAATAAAATAGACACTAGAAAAAATAAACAAAACTAAGAGTTGGTTTATAGAAAAGATAAACAAAGTCAACAAACCCTTAGCTAGACTAATTAAGACATAAAAGACTCAAATACATAAATAAAATTAGATATGAAAGAGGAGACATTACCACTGATATCACAGAAGTATAAAAGATCATAAGAAACTACTGTGGATGACCTTAACAATAGGCTGCCTGCAAGCTGGAGAACCAGGAAAGCCAGTAGCACAGCTCCATCCCAGTTTCAAGGCCTCAGAAGGAGGGAAGCTGATGGTGTAACTCCCGGTCAGAGACCAAAGCCCCAAGAGCCCAGGAGGCTGCTGGTACAAGTCCTGGTGTCCAAAAGCTAGAGAACCTGGAGTTCTGATGTCCAAAGACAGGGGAAGAATGGTGTTCTGACTCCAGAAGAAAGAGAAAGCAAAACCTTTGCCCTTCCTATACCTTTTTGTTCTATCTAGTACCCCAGCCAGTAGGATGGTGCCCACTCATATTGATGGCCGATCTATCCCACTCAGTCCATTGATTCATATGTCAATTTCTTCCCAAAATGCCCTCACAGACATTCTTGGGGAAGCCTAATCATTATAATCAAATGCTAAACCACATTGGTTTCCCTTTTAGCAGAGGAAGGATGGACCCATTGCCTACTGAAACACTGAGGGTAATTAATGCAATGATTGAGAATAAATAATACTTTACCAACTATTTGGATATCCCTTAATTGAGTGAACTTGACACCCCAAATCAACCATCACAACCAATAACTAGTAAGGAGACTGAATCAGTAATAAAAGGTCTCCTATCAAATATAAGCCCAGGATTGAATGGCTTCATAGCTAAATTCTACCAAACACTCAAAGAAGAAATAATACAAATCCTTCTCAATCTCTGCCAAAAAAATTAAGCGGAGGGAATACTTCCAATCTCATTTTATGAGGCTAGCAAAACCCTGCTACCAAAGCCAGATAAGGACTCTATAAGAAAAGAAAACTACAGACCAATATTTCTGATTAACATAGATGCAAATATTCTCAACGACATACAAGCAAACTAAATTCAACAACATATTAAAAGAATCATTCACAACGATCAAGTGAGATTTATCCCTGGGATGCAAGAATGGTTTAACATATGCAAATCAATGAATACGATACACCACATTAGCAGAATGAAAGACAAAACCATATGACCATCTCAATAGATGTAGAAAAGCCATTTGATAAAATTCAACATCCTTTTGTGGTAAGGGAAAAAAAAACTGTCAATGTATTAGGTATACAAGAGATATACCTCAGCACAATTAAGGCCATATATGACAAGTCCACAGCTAACGTTACACTTAGTGGTAAAAGTTGAAAGCTTTTCCTCTGAGATTAGGAACAAGACAAGAATGCCCATTCTCACTATTTCTTTTCAACATATTACTAGAAGTCCTAGCCAGAGCAATGAGGCAAGAGAAAGAAATAGAAGACATTGTAATAGGAAAGAAAGAGCTGAAATTGTCTCTGTGGATGGCATGATCTTATATACAGAAAACACTAAAAACACCACCCAAAAACTGTTAAAATAGATGAACAAATTCAGCAACATTGCAGGATACAAAATCAATATACAGAAACCAGTAATGTTTTTTTTACACTAATAATGACCTATTCGAAAAAGTAATTTTTTTAAAAATCCCATCTACAATTCAACCAAAACATAAAATACTTAGGTATAAATATAATCAAGGAAGTGAAAGATCTGTATATGGAAAACTAAAACATTGATGAAAGAAATTGAAGAAAACAAATAAATGGGAAGATACTGATATAGTTTGGATATTTGTCTTCTCTAAATCTCATGTTGAAATTTGATCCCCAATGTTGGATGTGGCACCTAGTGGGAACTGTTTGAGTCATGAGTAAATTCTCACTCTATTAGTTCCTGTGACATATGATTGTTCAAAAAGGCCTGGCATCTCCCTCCCCTCTCTCTCTTTCTTCCTTTCTCTCACCAAGTGATGCCTGCTCTCCTTTCCCTTCCACTATGAGTGGAAGTAGCCTGAAGCCCTCACCAGAAGCAGATGTTGGTGCTATGCTTTTTGAACAGTCTGCAAAACTGGAGCCAAATAAACCTCTTTTCTTTATAAATTACCAGCTTCAAGTATTCCTTTATAGTAATGCAAAATAGACTAAAACAGATGGCCTGTGTTCATGTGTTGAAAGAATTAATATTGTTAAAATATCTATACAACCCAAAATAATCCACACACTCAATGTAATCCCTCTCAAAATTTTATTCATGTTTCACAGAAATAAAAAAGTCCTTAAACTTGTGTAGAACCACAAAAGACCCTGAATAGCCAAAACAACCTTGAACAACAACAACAAGAACAACAAAAAAACAAACCTAGAAGCACCACGCTACCTGATTTCAAAATATTTTATAAAGCTATTTTATGCCAGTACTATGCTATCATAACAACATAGCACTGCCTTAAAAACAGACACATTGAACAATGGAACAGAATACATGATTATAGCCAATTGATCTTCAAAAACAGTGCCAAGAACAAAAATGGGAAAGGACAGTCCCTTCAATAAATGATATTGGAAAAACCGAGTATCACATGAAGAATAAAAGTGAATCCTTGCACCACATATAAATATAAACTCAAAGTGGATTAAAGACTTAATATAAGACTCAAAATTGTAAAACTGGAAGGAAATATAGAGGAAAAGCCCCCCAACATCAGTATGAGCAATGATTTTTTTTGGGTATGACCCCTGAAGCACAGGCAACAAAAGCAAAAATAGACACATGGGATTGCATCAAACTTAAAAGCTCCTGAACAGCAAAGGAAACAATTAAAAGAGTGAGGAAACAACCACAGAATGGTAGAAAAAAATTTGCAAACCATACATCTGATAAAGGGTTAATATTTTAAAAATATGCAAGAAATTCAAACAACTCAATAGCAAGAAAACAAATAACCTGATTAAAAAATGGGCAAAGAATCTGAATAGAAATTTCTCAAAAGAAGACATACAAATGGCAAACAGATTTATAAAAAAAAAGGCTCAACATCACTAATTAGTGAAATGTTAATTAAAACCACAATGTGATATCACCTTGCACCTATTAAAATGGTGATACCATAAAGATGAAAAGTAACAAGTGTTGGTAAGGATGAGGAAGAAAGGGGACCCTTGTACACTCTTGGTGAGAGTGTAAACTGGTATAGCCATTATGGAAAATGGTATGGACATTCCTCAAAAAACTAAAAATAGAACTACTATATGATCCAGCAATCCCACTTCTCAGTATATAGCCAAAGGAATTGAAATCAATATGTTGAAGGGATATCTGCCTCTCATGCTCATTACAGCATTATTTACAATTGCCAAGATATGGAATCAACCTATGTGTCCATAAAGAAAAGAATGAATATAAACAATGTGGGAATGTGGAAAAAAAAAGAAAATAATGAATAAAGATAAGTCAATACATATACACAATAAAATATGATACTATTCAACTTTTAAAAAGAAAGAAATGTTGTCATTTGCAACGATATGGATTAGAGAACAATATGCTCAGTGAAATAAGCCAGACATAGAAAGACAAATACCACATAATCTCACTTATATGTGGAATCTAAAAAGGTAAAACTCATAGAAGTAGGGAATAGTATGCTGGTTACCAGAGTCTATAAGTGAGGGAGAGGGAATGGGGAGAGGTTTGTCAAATGGTACAAAGTTTCAGTTAGACCAGAAGAATAAGTTTATGAGATCTATTGCATAACAGGATGACTATAGTTGATAATAATGTATTGCCTATTTCAAAATAGCTAAGAAAGTAAATTTCAGATATCTCACCACAAAAAATAAATGACATGATGGATACGTTAATTAGCTTAATTTAATCATTCTACTTTCTATCCATATATCAAAACATCAGATTACATCCTGTAAGTGTACACAATTATGATTTGTTAAAAATAATATTAATAAAAATAAATAAGGTTTAAAGAAAATTAACCACAGTATACATTTTCTTGTTTAAATGTTATTTCAAAAACAATGAGCATTTTTAACTGACTACCCAGAGCCCATACCCAAGCCATCCCAAAGTTTTGTTTGGAAATACATGGAAAACAATTTACTCAAGTCCGTTTGAATTGATTTACTTTCTTGAGGTGAAAAGTGTCTAATCAGAAAAACAAATGAATTCCATAGAATTAGAAGAGTAGCATTTAGTCTATTAGTTAGTTAGAAATATTCCATTAGTTAGAAACATTTCCCAACACTCCTACCCAATGGGAGACTTAGATAAAAGCTAAGCCTGGAATATGTTAGGAGATTTCACCTTTCTGAAAAGAAGAAGAGCATCATGTTAAGTGATGAGAAATCTGCATTACCAACCTGCCCAAAATCACATTCTTATATGACCAGTTGGCCAAAGGTCTTGTCAAAGTTGTTGGTCTAAACGGCAATTCTTTACTGCCACCTTGTGGGAAAATAGGGTTTGTTACAAGTCCTGCAAGAGTTTGTTATGATTGGAACTTGTCCTTAGAGTGTCTTTAGCAAATGAAATAAAATGTCTTATAACTCACACTAAGATGTTTATTTGTAATATAACTCACCAAACATAGTTATTTTTAACAGGTCATATTTAAATGAAAAAAATATGACTGGGAGAATAGAATTGAGCCTGAGGTAACAGTTAAGATGAATACTAAAATAACCTATTAAAACAGGATGGCTTGAATTAAATAAATGTTCATGGGTTTAATTAATACTTAAGATAATATAAGGGATATATAGAAATTATATATTGAAATTGAGTGAGAGTGAGGAAGGACTTAGAGAAAGTAACGGCATTAACTTTCCGTACATTAAAACAAGTGTAGGAGCAAATTTAGAAAGAAAAACACAGGACCTATGTTGGATAGACTGACTTTAACGATTCCATGAGCTAATGAAATTACGATGCCCAGTATCTTATGCTACGAAGATGGGTACAATCTCATGATGTGGATAAGCGAGTTATATGTATACAGGTAACAGAGTCATTACAAATGCGAGTGGGATTATCAAGCAGAGGAAGTAGGATGGGTAAGAAGAAGAGAGCAGTTACCAAAACCTGGGACTCATCAATAACTAGAGGATAAAACACAAGGGAAAAACCATACAGAGGATTTAAAATCATCTGCTAAAGAGGGAGAGGGAGGCTGGATGTGGTGGCTCATGCCTATAAACTTAGCACTTTGGGAGGCTAAGGAGGGAGGATCACTTAAGGCCAGGAGTTTGAGACCAGTCTGAGAAAGACAGTGAGACCTCATCTCTACAAAATTTAGAGAAAGTAGCTGAAAAGTGGTGGTGCGGGCCTGTAGTCCCAGCTACTCAGGAGGCTGAGACAAGAGGATCCCTTCAGCCCAGAGTTGGAGGTTGCAGTGAGCTATGATGATGCCACTGCACTCCAGCCCAGGCAACAGAGTGAGATTCTGTCTCAAAAAAATAAAAACTAATGAGGGACGGGGAGAGAGAGAGAGAGAAAGAGAACACATGCAGGGAGTCGCTGTTAGAACTAGGATCACAAAGGGAATGGCAGTGGTAAGAGATCTGTGGAAATTATTCTTAGGGATTGCACTGAAAGGAGACAGTCTTGCATTTAGATATATACGAACCTCATTTTCTTCTTTGAAAATGTCTATTATCAAATGACAAAAAAAAATTATCAAAGCCCTTTTTACTGTTATGTGTAACAAATTCAAGTAAGTGCTTGCTTATCTACTAAGAAGATTGTCATTATTACAGAGCACAAGTTTTGTCCTTTGAACTTCTTAGAAAAAGTAGAATAAGGATATTAAACTCTAGTCTAAACATTAGAAAGTATCAGAGAAGGTATACTTTTGTATAAGTACAAAAAATAAGCACAATGGCTTGATAAGGTCAACTTCTACTTTCAGAAAATGTGGTGTGAAAGAAACCGGATATGTCCTCCTACCTGAAATGACAACAGATAATCAGACAACATATGTGAAACAATGACAGTAAAACATCAGGCATCGAAGGACATTGAGTCCCACAAAGATGGAAAATAAATGTTAACTCGATGGTTGGCCTTGGCGTCTGCATTGCCAGAGCTTCCGGGAACGGGAAAGAGGAACCTGGATGAAGCAGCCCTGAGTTGAGATGCAGAGATGAGAGGAAAGAGAAACCAAAGTGAATAGAGTTTTCAGGACCACAGCACGGGATGGGAGAGCTGGGTGGAGAGCCCCATAGATTATTAATTGGTGCTTGTATGTGAGGAAACTACCCAAAGCCAAGATAGAATCACTAGAGAAGATTCTAGATAAAGAGTCCAGATCTCACACAAGGCTGATAGCAGTACCTGTTTTGAGATTTTAAAAAAATCCATTGGATGACCTTGATGGCAAATTAATTATTGCAGAAGAAAAGATTTATGAACATGAGGTTAAAGCAACAGTGTAAAAAGCAATCCTCCCTGAAGTTCTTAGTGTTCTTGCACAGCCCAGGACTTGAAGAAATGGGAACTGGCATGCTTTAGAGAATATCTGCTTTTTCCCAGGCCATTTGTTCTTCGTGTTCTAAAGATAACAGACAAAAAGCAATTATTTCCTTTTCACTGGAGCCATGTATTCACCATGCAATCAGCATGGTATTTAAGATCAAAGATCTAGAAGAACACATACACACTCTGATCACAACCTTGTAAGTTATGGAGAGGCAAAATAGTTGTTCTTTCCCAGGCCATCAGGGAGCAAGTCGCTGAGGGGAAGAAAGCGTATTAGTGCATATTACTCTGCTGTCCATATTTTATACACACACACACACATATATATATGTATATAAAATATGCACACATACATATATTAACATATGAAGTATAACTAAGGGAAAAATATGTCCCTATATGTTTCAGAGTTTAAAATGTGTCCAGAGAAATTAAGAAAAAGGGGAATGACCAATGGGACATTCATGGATACCAACAATGTAGACTTCCTTCTAGCAAAAAAGTGGAGCTGCGAAGGTGTGGGACCCTGTTGATCTAAGCTGTACATGTGTAAATGCCTCTGCCTCGAGGTTGAGTGCAAAAGTGCAGATGTTTAATGAGGAGTTTGCAGAAGCTGGACCGCAGGAATCAGCCAGGCAGAGCACAAAGCTCTACAGAAATTCCAAGGGAACGTGGAAGGGATTTCTGTTGCATTCCTTGCAAGACAACCTGGAGGTTTCACATAGATTGCTTCACTGTTCACAGTATCAGAGAGCTTATTAATCCCAATGTTTGTCTTTGACCAATGGCTCATATGTTCCATTTTTTCTAATTCTGAGATTTTAAACACAGATCTGAGACCCAAGTCAAATCAGGCTTCCAGAACAGTTTATTGATTAGGGAGACCATAGAAAGGAAGGAGTCAGTGGGGGAGAGGTCCGTAGAAGAGACCTTGAGTTATCTGCTACAAACTCAACAGGGGCAGCTCTCTAACACAATGGACACATGCAAGGAGGGGTAAAAAAGGGATGAGGTATAAGAGGAGGATTGGAGTGATGGAGAGAAAAAGAAGACATCTTCTTCCACATCCAAGTCCACTCAGCTAGCATTTTCCATCACTGTGAAACCTAATTCTTCCTTCAGATTTCCTAAAGGAAGAGTCAGAATAAACACTTCATTAAATAATAGAATGTCAGGGTTACAAAAAGATTTTTAAAATTATCTAGACCCCTTATTTTATATTTGAGGAAGGTAAGGTCCAGAGTATAAAGAGAACTGACCAAAGACAAAAGCCAGGTTCTTGGATTGCTCACCCAGTTATCTTTCCATGATTCTGAGATGCTACTGAAGATATTATGACATATTCTACAAACGTTTTGAAAATAAGCTATTACATCAGGCCTAAGTTTGTGATGTGCGAGGTGTGTCAGTCCTTAGCTGTTCTGTCTATACTCTCACTCTCTGGCTAAAGTACTCATTAGTGGGAATGACCTGGGGTTTATATGTTCCTGTCATTGCTCCTGGTACAAAATTACAAAATGATTGTTGTGCTGAGGCCACCAATTTGATGCCACGGGGAAAGTTTTTCTCCTTGTGAAATGCACTGGCCCATATAGATACCAAAGCTGAAACCATTGTGCTGTGGGATGACAGTGTCTTATCACTGATTTTATGTTACATAAATCCAAAACACTGAGCATTGACCTTTAGCTGAAGGACCCGAGGGTGCAGTCGCCTCATCCTAGTTTAGAATTTCAGACACATTAGGAGGTAAAGATACCTAAGAGAAGGCAAAAAACACAATTTGTCTTCAAATCAAAGAGTTTCAGAACTTGAAGGGATATCTGAGAGCTTCAAGTGGAAATCCATCAGTTGGCGTATGGGAATGTAAGGTTTCAAAGAGCAAAACAGACCTGAGGAACACCACTCAGTACAAGGAGTCTGCTTTCTACTCCAGTGGGCTTTCTGTTACTGCATGCTTTTCTAAGTGGGGGCCGATTATCATCTATGAAAACTGGGGCAAATTCCTCCTTCAGGGTTGATAGACTTGATAAGAGAGCTAGATAGTAATTGCTTATGCACAAGCATATCCATCATTCTCTTCTTTTCCCAAAATAGTACTCACAAGCTCTCAACACACAGGATGCAGGGGTTGTCATAGGTCACCAAATTGGTGCCACAGATGGGTTGATGTATGCCAGGACAAGGATTCACCGTTCCATTGTACCACTTCAAGCTTACTTTCTTATATGGACATTTCACCTGAAATTGAGTTAAAAAGAATGATACGATTAGAACTACACTTAGATAGGTAGGTCACCTTTTGTCTTTATTAGGAAAATCTAAGCATATGCAGGACAGTATCTCAGTCTTACAAAAGTTCTCATAGACCCACCTCCACAAAGCGATGGAACCAGAACCTGTGTCTATCCCATCTGATGACAATATGGCACCCTGGTTGTCAGGACCTCCTCAGTAATAAGAACAGAGGCCTGCTATGTTAGAGTGGCAAAAAGAAGAGTTGGATAAACAGATAATTTATCTGGGAATTTGGCTTTCTTCTCAATTACCTTTATGCCAAGACTATTTGATCTGGAAACATTCTTAGAGATTTTCTATGGCAACTCAGCTAAGAAAATTGAAGCTCTGTAATTGCAAAAGATATTTTACTGAATCTACATGCCTTAATTTAAAATGTTTATCACATTTTATCCACTCTCAAAATCCCCAGACCATCTACTATCTTGAAGTTGTGAAATGTGAGATCATTGAGACTGGCTTCCCTGATTTTGTAGGGAAAACTAAAAACAAAGGAAGACGTATGTCCCATCAGGATTAGGACCCCGGTCTGCTTGCTTTCAGGTGAATTTCTTTCCTGGACAATTCTGGTGTCAGTGATGGCTTGAAGCAGTTTGGGACTATGGAGTTTGAGGATGGTGGTCTCAGGGGCTCTGTAAGTGCCATAAGATTGGTATAGGTACAAGGTAGGAGAGAGTTTTGGCTGGGGATTTAGGGAAAAAAAGTATAATGTTTGAGCTTAGAAACTCATTTTCCTTCTTTCCTTATCCAACACCACCATGATGGTCAGGCCACCAGCATCATCCAACTAATCCCTCCATCTCCTCTATTCCCCATTTCCTGTAATTTCACAGTTTAAACATCAATTTAATTAATTTATTACCTTAATTAAAATCCTTTAATTGTACCTCATTGTGAATTATTAAGAAAATCTTTTTTATTATGGGATAAAATAAGTGCTTGGACTCTCCCAAATCTTCCAACCTTACCTTATACCACCTTGATTTTTGCCCTTTTGATTAGTTTGTTTTGTTTTTTTCCCCAATTCCATGTTTCCTCCTCAGGATCTTTTGGATTGTCATGACCACTCGACCAAACATATTTTTTTCTCAACCTAAACTCATTCTACCTTCAGAGCTTAGATTATAACCCACTTTCTCAGAGATATTTCTTAAAATACAATCATGAGTTCCCATTTTTTTTTCTTTTTATACCTTTGATCAGTTCATAATAAAGCTTTTGTGTAGTTATTTAACTAATCCACACCCCCAAAAGACTATAAGCCCACAAGGGTAAGATTTGTGTCTGATTAGGCTTAGCATTGTGTGCTCAGCACATATATTAACCATATTGGCAGTTAGTCTTTGCTCTAGAAATATTTGCAAAATGAGTGAATGGAGCTATAAAATAGTTCAGTTTGAATGAATATAGAGTTATCAAATAAAAAAGCAAGAATTGCTCATATCATTGTCTATACATATAACTTCCTTTTTCCCCTGTGTCTTTGGAGGAGGATGTGCATTTGTGAGGGGAGGGTCCTACCAGCTGCTCTAACTGTAGCTTCTGCTAGATCTCCTCCCGCTGTGCTCCAATCATACAGGGCTTCAATTGGTGATGTAAGTAGGTAAACGCTTCCTCACTGAGCTCCACCTAAGTGGCTCTTTTTTATCCATCTGGCCTCACCTTAGATGTCCCTGTGACACAGAGGACTTCCCAGATCACATTGTTTATAGTAGTATCTATACCCCCGATAGATAGTCTCTATCTTAATACCCTATTTCTTTTGTTGATAGAATTTACGATAAATCATAGTTGTTGTTTTCATTTTTTTCCAGCTATCCGTAGCTTCATGGGAAAAAGGAACATATCTGCTTTCCTTGATATTATATTTTATGGCACAGCACAGGTGATTGATAAATACTTCTTAAAGAAAATAAGTAAAAACGAGTAAGTTCATTATCATTTATGAATTGATGGGCAAAAGAGGGATTCCTCCTGGAAGTAATATTTTTGGTAGCTGGAGGAATCCTTCTGGAGAGGAAAAGGCTAGAACCAGACTCTATGAGACCAGAGGATAAATTCTGAACAAATTCTGAAGATTCTTTTTCTGGAGCTATAGCCTCTATCAGGTTCTAAATTCTGATCCGTGGGTCTCTTAAAAGCCGAGCTGACCTCAAAATATCTTTTTCACCAGTCAATTCATTATTTACTTTTTTTAAAAGAAAAGATAAAATTTAAAATTTACTAATGAGACAAAAGCTTAAAGTGCTAATACTTCTAAAGCGAAGGAGCACAGTGGTGTAAATCTAATTAAAATAAAAAGAATAATTTCTCATTCATCTTTTCCCCCACTTATGAAACATTTATTGACCTCACAACATAGGCAGTGCTCAGAGGGGTAGGCAAAAAAGAAAGAGCTGTCTCCATTTTGCTCTCATTCAAGGCATAAACATAATTTGAGTCCCTGTTCAGAGAGTTCCTATTCCTTCACATTTTCCTCCATCCATATCCCAGAGGTTGTTTTCCCTATTCACAATTCACATAAGCATTCTCTGTACATCTCAGGGCATTTAGGAGCACTCCCTCCAG
The DNA here is from genome assembly GCA_963575035.1 of Avahi laniger. Lineage (NCBI taxonomy): Eukaryota > Metazoa > Chordata > Mammalia > Primates > Indriidae > Avahi > Avahi laniger. Next base: position 58,806 of record CAUYSK010019698.1, on the reverse strand, counting down.
CCATTCTCTCCACCGAACTGTGGGTTCCTTGAGAGCCAGAACCATGTTATGCCTAAGTGTATGGGCCCTTAAGAACTTGTCATGCCCCTGGCAATTGTCTGTGCTCATAAACATTTTTCAGGCATTAAGGAGGGTTCTCTCGTGTACATATGACCAAATTTTGGCTCGGTTCCCAGTTTGGATCACTCTACTCTGGGCTCCTATATTGGCAGTGCACCTGCCACCCTCATGTGAATAGACCTTGAGGAATATCATGGATTACCTTGCTGCATTTTTTCCAAGATAGCAATTTCAAGGAAAACTCAGAATAGAATCTCAGTCCTGGGAAATCTAGTGGATGATTACCTTAAGTTTTCCATGTGGTGGCCACCATTGTGTAGGTCCTGAAATTAGAGAATATAGGAAAATAGTTATAGAATCTAATCCCTGGTAAACCATAGATTAATCTGTTGACAGAATAAAAGAGTTCTAATTCTTTACCAAGGAATCTTGTAGTGACTGAAAATATTATTTCAATTATACATGTATTTACTCATTTTCTTTTAAAAAATGTGAAATAACTCCCAGGAAGCTGAGGCGGAAGGATCCCTTGAGCCCAGGAGTTTGAGGTTGCAGTGAACTATGATGATGCCACTGCAATCTAGCCGGGGAAACAGAGCCAGTCTCTGTCTTAAAAAAAAAAGAAAAAAAAAGTGAAATAATTCTTCTATTCCTGATAAATAACCAACAGAGGACTATTTAGATGCACCGCTGTTCTCATAAAGGTTGCCAATTCAGTGAAACAAATAATTTTTTTCAATTAACACTAATCAGTTTAGACTTGGGAGGATTCAGAGCTCATAGCTAATTTATGAAAGAAACAGGAAATGCTAGAACTTTAAAGTGATCTTTTGATCCAATCCCCATATTTTTCAGAGAGGGGATAGACACTTGCTTGGGTGACATTCAGGAATTCATGATCGATATGTGAAAAACTAAGGTCTCAAGTCCTTGAGACTGGGTCTCTTTATGACTCCTTGCATGACTTCTTCTCTAGAAGAGGACAAAAAGGTAACAACCCACTCAAATACATGGCAAAGCCTTTTCAAACAGTCTAAATTTTCAAGATGTGCTCTGATACAGGCATATTGCTAGACACTCTAACATGCTAGATGCTCACTGAATCATCCAAACCTCCTTGCCCCCGTTAGTTATGTTTCAACCTGCATGTAATAGATGACAAAACTAAGACCCCTGCCCACACACTGACCCAGAGTCTTTTGAATCACACCCTATTGTCTATAAATATATATACATATATATATGTATTCATATACACATACACACACATATACACACATATATATACTTGGGCCACATCCCATTTTATCTCTAAACATATATGCTGATATATATGACATATTTTATATGTTTTTATATAAATGATCCACTTAAATTTAAAAATAATTCCAAACCATTCTCTTTCAGATTACAAAGTCAAAGCCCACAGATCAACCTCACACGCTGGCCAGAACCAGCCAAATTACTCACCAGAAGATAATATCATATGTATAAAGATGAACAAAATTGAGCAGAATACTGGGAAAGATTTGGCCATTTTCCCTCCTGGTCTGTCCTTGGAATGATGCTCTGAGAGTTTGTCTCAGAGTGTTGACTTCTAATACAATCACCAAAGTAGAGATAATCAGGATTTAAGACAACTCTTAAAACGAATAGTCATCTCAAGTCTGTTCATTGTATTCTCTGTACACCACATTCGGAAAGCTCACTCCACCCTTCCCCAAGAACGAATGCTCAGGAAAAGTTAAACCTTGATGAACCCTACTAAAGATTAAAAGATTAAAAGTACAGAGCTCAGTGACAGGTCTGTGAATACTCAGAAGACAGAAGTAAATCAGAGGTTATTTTACGGGTGAAACTGTATTATTTTAGTGTGGCGTTATTTTAGACGTCTTAAAAAGACAACTCCTTACCTGAAACTTCACATAAATTTTTTGAGAGGATACAAAGAAAAAAAAAGGGGGGCTACTAGAGGTTTCTAGACAACAAGAGCTTCTCAATAGAGAAAGTAGGTCTGTACTTGCTCATGAAACAGACAATACCTCTTCGGATTAAGACAAAAATTTCTAATATTTCCTGCATTCCTGACTGTGCTAGGAGTCCTTCGACTGTGTATGCCAGACTCTCTTGGGGCATTCTGACAGAGTGCACAGGGAGAAAAATCATTCTGTGCCGTGTCATGAGGGCCCCCAAGCTATTTTAATTCAGACACAGAATGGAAGTCAATGGGCAAATCCTCCCTTTGGATCGGCTTCCCTTGTAGCAATGTTTCCAATCCCAGAGAATGGTATCTGCAGGTTCCAGAGCCTGACCAAGGACCACATTTAACTCTGTATTAATCCTGCAAAAGTGACCTGGTCCTCCCTATGTCCTCTAGGCCTTTATCTCTGCTCTACAGCACTTGTCAACAGGTAATCTATATAAGTTCTTTGCTGATATGCTATGGTGTGACATGTGTCATTTGAGATGTAAAAATGTCTCCAGAGTATTCCACTCCCAGAATAATGGAAAGTTCTTGGTACAATGTGCAGAGCTGCCTACTGTGCCTGTTCTTGAGACAATCTGGGGTGCCATGTTTTTCTAAGCACACCCTCATCTTATCTTGACTTCTTCCATAGATTGCCCCAGGAAATGGAGCAGGAATAGTAAACGATCCAGCTGCAGCCAGAGGCCTAAAGTACAATGCAGAAATCCCTTCTCTCCATCCTCCATGCCACAACCAACACACCTTAGAAAGCAGAGAAAAGGAAGAGGAACGCACATCCTCTTTTTAAGGAGCATGTGTTGGGGCCTCTCGGGAGGAGCTAGAGTAGCTGCTCAGGAGAGAGAAGGCACTGAGGCATTGTGTGCTGGGCTGAGTGAGCCCTGGAGGTTCATCACTCAGGTTGAATCAAGGTCAAACCGCAGCAGGGGAAGATGTGAGGGGGATAAGGAATGGAACACTCAAGAAAGGCCGGGGGAAACATACCACAGTGGGAGAGAGTACAGCAGAAAAAGCATAACATGTTCCACAATGATAATTAGTACTTTGGGCCAGAATAAAAATTGTGTGGAATGCCTAAGAAAGAGAAGGTTGGAACAGGAGTTTGCAGTGAAGGTTGAAATACGTGGATGCCATTTGCAGTGGGTCCAACCTCGTCCCTGTAGCAATCCAGAGCCTTTTCAGTTTTAACAGGGAAGACACATTGTCATAGCTGTGTTTCTCTTGTTATCTGAACTTCTTGCCTCTACCTTCCTTTCTGGAAAGAATAATTTTTCTTATATAAAGGAAATATATCTTCACTTAGAAAAATTGGAAAATAGAAATATATGAAAAGAAATTAAAAGGTATAAAGATCTCACAACTCAGAGATAATTATTAAACATATATTAAAATATGTTCTAGCTTTTAAAAATATATACACATAATCACACTGACACATATATACATTTTTATCATAATATTCAATCAATTTTTATAGTATATATTGTTTCCTGCCTTTTTCACTTTTATATGTACTACTACATTTTCTTGATCTCTAAAGATAGTCATATAGAACATGAACTTAGATGCCTGATGTTGTATTCCATCAAATATATGGCTACTGATGATAGTAATATTCTTTATTTGTTGCTCAATTAAGGTCATATCAAATTTTTATTGACACTAACAATGCTGGAATGAAAATATTTTTATTTCCCTCAATTAATTTATCTCTTATTATTCATCTTAATAAATGCCTATACATATACCTACTAGAAACTTACAGAAAGAACCTGGGTCACCTAGAATATGAAAGAGGTGGTTTTCATCCAATTTTGGGCTCCATACTTGTAATCTAACATGGAATATTTTGAAAACACCCTGTTATCTTCCTGATGAAATAATTTGCTCCCAGTTCAGAAAGGTGGAGACACTTCATTGTTTAGAAAGGATTCTGAATGCAGAAACAGAACATCTGGTTATAATATTTTGTCACCTTGGGAAGGACTTTCTTCTCTCTGGGCCACAGAATTTTTCCATTTGCATTATGGGATGGTCGGCGCCAGAGAAAGAAAGACAGACAGAGTGGGGGGCCAAACAACGTGGCTTTATTGAGCGCTTCCGGGCGAGGTTCACGGTCCTGAGAAGTGGGACCTGAGAAGTCGCGCCACCCGGAAGTTTTGAGCGGGGTTATATATGTTTTAGAGTTGGGGGATGGGGGGGTTTTTGGCGCAAAGAGTTTTGGTGCAAAAAGTAGGGAGTTCTTTGTTATAGTTTTAGGGCGGGTCTTGTGGGCTTCTCTTTTTTTTTTTTTTAGGGAGAGGAGGGGTGTCCGCCACCAGCCTTACAAATCACACCTTACATAAAAGTACTTTTTGGAAGTTCAGTTGAGCAAACATTTCAACAGCTTGGAAAACTGCCTGACCCAGGTAAACTACCGAGAACTGCTATTTTATTTTGGCTTCTTCTTAGCCGCTACTAGTGATGTGGATATTGTAGGATCAGACTCATTTAATTGCATTCAAAAATAATAACAAGTATGAAATTACCTTCCACCTGAGAGTAAATAACTTACTTTTTTTCTACTTTGTTTTATTGCAGATTTTATTAGCTGACTGAAGGAAATTAGAAATAGTTTTACTCCAAAATATGACATTTTAACATTCTGGGCTGACCTTCCTCCACCACCACCACCATCGATTCTCTCAAAATTCATGAAGTTTCTTTACCTGTCTTAGTAGAACCTGACCCACTAAGGAGAACAATTGTCCTTTTCTTTTCCTCACTGTAAGACCAAGGGTGTGAGGGGATGAGCAAATTCACACCTAACAGGTGCAATAACTTTGACTCAAACTGTACAAAAGCAATTTATGCAACCAAAACATTTGTACCCCCATAATATTCTGAAATTAAAAAGAAAAAAAAGACCAAGGTGTCAAGGGTGTGACTCTTTAATAAGATAATGTCTCATCTCTCAGATTCATTTAAATTCCAAAACGGAACTATTTACCAGGTAATCAGATCATCAATTTCCTTAATAGATCACTTGAGTCTAGTTCTATGTCTGGTGGTTTGTCTCTGATTAACAGACTTCCTTATCTTAACTTTGAACATTCCAAACCTTTAGACAAAGCTTCGTTTCTTCAACCAATTACAAATCAAAGAACCTTTAAACTTTGTAACCTATAATGTCCTTCTTCCAGACGTCCTGCCTTTTAGGGCCAAACTAATTTTTGCCTTCCATATATTGATTTATGACTTTACATGTAATTCCTATGTTCCTAAAATGTAGTCCAACCATGGTGAGATCACATGTTCAAGGATTCTTGGGTGTGGCTCTCTGGGCCAAAGTGTCACATATTTGGTTCATAATAAACCTCTTTAAATTATTTACAGAGTTTGGGGTATTTTCCATTGACAATATGACTTAATCCCAAAGCATAGACAGGAAAAAGTAAACACCATAGGAAAAAAGTAAGGCTAAAATATTTTTAGCTTTTCCAAACTCCCCAAATTTCAGTTCAACTCATATTGGGAAAGGAGGAAAAGGTTAAAGGATCACATGTCCCTCAGAGAATCCTTAGTCTATGACTTTGAAGGAAATTAGAAATATTTTGTCCTCAAATACATTTCTTTGACATGTTTTGAGATGACTACCATGGGTCTCATAGATAGAATTAACACTGAAAAGCTGTCTTTTGTGGGAGCAAATTCACATCTGTAGAGAAAAATAACTCTCTCTCCTCCTCCCTGCCCCCACCAGGACAGGACACAGTGAGAAGACAGCCATCTGAAAGCCAGGAAGAGAGCCTCCACCAGGAAGTGAATTAGCCAGCACCTTGATTTGGACTTTCCAACCTCCAGAATTGTAAGAAAATAAATTTCTGTTGTTTAAGCCACTCAATCTGTGATATTTCATTATGGAAGCCCAAGTAGACTGATAACATTATGTGATTAACTTCTCGTATCTTCCTTTCTGCCTTGATTGAACCTTTAATAATACGGGATTATCGTTCTTGTTACATTGTATAGTAATCAACTCTTTAAATCTGTCTCTCTCAGTAGTCTGAAAATTCTCCATAGCATGGATTCTTCTTTTTGCCCATTTGTACTCCTCCCCCCACACAACACAGTGCCTGACCCCTAGTGGCTTTTCTATATATGTTGCTAGAAAAAAAACACACAAATCTCTACAGCATAGCTGGCAGTTATTTAACCAACCCATTTAAAAACCATTGTGCTCACGATAAATTTTTAAGACATAACTTTCTTCCTATTTGTAGACTGACTATTAGGAATTTCTGCTCTTTATCAAGGTGAAATACCTATCTCTGCATGTTGTATTAATGTTCTGAGTGATCTCTATGGAGCCCCAGACTTGAGAAAATTGAGAAAATTTCAGAGTCTCTATCTCATAAAGATTCTTTATATACCTTCACCTTTATCAGCTCTCTTGAATTTTCCTGAGGCCTTTTCAGTGACTTCAACATTTCGTCAAGTCATCTTGTCTTTAATCCCTACTCCCAATATAACGCTTTCTTTTGCATGAGCCCCTATGTGGCTGAGTGCTCTTTAAAAGGCGATACCTATAGTATCTGTTCTGATTAGTTTACAGTACTTTAGATTCTCACTCTTTCTCTAAATCTGAATTTTCCACTTTCCATCAGTCTGCTAAAGATAATGTGAGACTAATGGGCAGATCCATCCTTTGATCCATGTTTACTTAAAACATTTGAGTCTTTATAAAACGGGGTGACATGAGCAAATTCTCCTCTCACCGGTATATATATTAATATATAATCTCTAGCTCCCAACTTGAATAAAAATGGAGGAAATCTTTCCATGTGATTTATAGCTTAGGAAAATGACCATAAATATTTTCTTAAGAGAAGAAACACATCCACGGAGTCAAGCCTGACAGTAGGTTTCCTGCTGAGAATTTTTTACTGAAGAATCACATCCATGTTTGCACCAAATCACCACTTGCCTCTTCAGCCATCCTGGAGAAACTGGTCCTCTCAGCGGAATCTGCCAGAGGGGTCTTGGAATCCGAGAGCACTGGGGAGACTCAGCATGTTCCATAATTTTCCAAAAAAAACTGCACTGCGATTCTTCCTGCAAAAGAAATTATTTGTTAAAAGGAAGCCTTTGGAGATTTTAAATGAAAAGTTTCATATTCTTAGATCCATCCAGTCAGATGAGTACACAGCACAAAAGGTGAGCAATTAATCAGTAAGTTTCAACAGGGGAGAAAAGAGGAATTCAATGCAGTAGTAAAAGCTGGTGTTAGGAGCCAAAGAATCTGCAAATTTCTCTTTTAGTTACCACTCAGTAACATCATGATGCTGATCAATTTTCTCACTTTCTTAGCATCTGTTTGTTCCTTCTATCTTTTCTTTCCTCTTTTCTGTCTCTTTTCTTTTCTTTCTTTCTTTCTTTTTTTAAATATTCTCATTATCAATGAACCATATCACTCTTACGGTTCATAGCAGCATTTAGCCTGTTAGGTAGCTAAGATGGTGTCTGGCTTTTTCTGGAAGAGGCTTATTCTGCAAATCATATATTAAATTCAGCACTTACACAACAGCGTTGCAAAATGCATATTCATTGGAATATTCTTTTCCTTCAGATCCACAGAGAGGTGTGTAGTCCAGGGTACACACCTCAGAATATTTGGTGCACCGAATCTGTCCAGTCAAAAACAGAGTTTCATTTTTCAAATCATTAAATCATAGAAAACATGAGCCCAGGAGTTCAAGGTTACAGTGATCTATGATTGTGCTACTGCAGTCTAGCCTGGGTGACAGAGAAGACCCTGTCTTAAAAAAAAAAAAAATTAAATCATAGAAAATGAACTTTTAAAAGGCCTTGAACAATCATTTAGTCCAATATCCCACAGGCAAAAAGACATATTCTGCCCCAACAACACTGGAATCTTGTTGCAGCAAAAGACAGCTCAGCCTGTGTTTAGGTCCTGCCTCTCACCCAGTGCTTATGTCTAAGTGACCAATGGACCCCCTGGCTTCCACCTGGTACTTGACTCTGAATCAGCCCTCTGCTCGCCGTACTGTCATTCACTCTGTTCAGCATGTTTTGCCCAAACAGTTTCAATTGTGTGCCAGTTCATTGCTCATCCTCCGTGCTCACTGAGGCTTTGATTACCCTCCACGCCGATGCTGGACTGATCTTTTAAAAACCAAATTAGATCTTGTTCTTTAAATGCTTAAGTGATTTCCCATCAGAAGATAATCCCCTCCTGACCTGTGCTTTTCTGGTCAAATGTGTTCATGTCCTCTGCCGCTTACTCTTGATAAACCTCTGGGCTAAGTTCCCAAGTGTTTTCAGCTGCTGTGTATTTCTGTGCCTTTGCTCCTGCTGTTTTCCTGTCTGGCCTGAGCTTACCCGCTTTACCCACTAGGCCGGCTCCCACTCTTCCTTTCAATGTCATTGTAACTGCTTTTAGAACAGTTTCATGATGACGCTTTTCTCCCACACCCATCAAATTGGATTAGGTGTCTCTCTTTACAATGAGCTGTCTTCACTGCCACCACTCTTGTTTATGATGCTCTTATATCACATTTGAAGCTCTATTAGAACTATTGACATCACACTCACATAGCTCTTTACCCCTGAATGGTCTCTACCCTTGCTCTTGAATTTTTTCTTGCTTTATTTATAACTTCCTTTCTTGTTATGAGAGTGTCTTTGAGTACCTAATTTCCCCTGAAATCCTCACCTTAATCTTGTAATTAGTTGCAGAATTAGAAAATAACCATATATATACCAATATGTCCCAACTAAGGGTTATGAGTAAGGTTTGTGAACTCTTCCTTTGCTAATTTAGGCCTTCTCTTTAGGCTGACCAGATGCTTTATCTATGAATGTACACAGTTTTAAATGATTTCTAGAAAATGTATTTTAAAATAGTTCTTTTCTATGAAAGTGAGGAGTTATTGCAACTTTTTACATTAAGAGTAAATAAAATTTCCACATGTACTTACACAGTTACCATCATGAAGTTTTCTGACTTGAAATTTTTTCTCTCTGGAAGAGAAGATTTTATTAAATGTATAATGCAATAATTTGAAGTTTCATACACTATAGAATAAAATACAGTCATATGTTATTTCTCTGTTGTCGGTCCTGGACTGAGAATGAGGTTGAATTCCCATTGGTTGAATTCTCTGTGGTTGAATTACTATTTCAGGTGGCTAATATTAACTGTAAACATTCTTAACAGATGAACATTTAACAACTAAGAATATAACAAAAAAAAAAACGACACTAAAAGTACATTGAGCATTTTTAAAAATAGTCCATGAATATTCAGATGAAAATCTAGGACATAAGATACTGTGAAAACATTCTTAAAACTGAGATTAAGAAAAAGGAAATATGCCCAAATCCCTTCCTGGCTCTTACAGTCTGCACAATTTTGTTATAAAAAAATCTAATACTCAGAAAGGAGTTACTTCTCCTTGCTGAGTATTACGTTCATGCCATCTAAAAAGAAGATATGAGATAATATAATCAATAAGATCTCATTAGTCTTTAATCTCTTCTGGTCGTATTAATGTTAGTGCACAAACTTGCAGGTCCTGAGAAACGTTATTGCTATTACACTCGACTGTAAATTTTCAGAAGGGCTAGAAAATAGGAGAAAGAAGGAGGAAAGGATAAGAAGAAAGAAGAGCTTATTTCCGTGTATTTACTCTGTGTCAGCTGTTTAGCTAAGATTTGTGACATTTTATCGCAGTGAATCCTAAATGGTATTATAATGTCTGTCTTACAGATGAAAATACTGAAGCTTGTAGTGGCTTGGGTATTTGCATGATGTCACCAATCTACTAAGTGAAATCTGGATTTTAATCCAGATGTTTGGCACCAAAACTCGTGATTTTAATCACTCATCATAAAGTATTGAATTTATACTACTGAAAACCTGGTAATAACAATTCTTTCATTATTCTAAAGACTCATATCTTATTAAAGGTAAAGACTTAATATTAAATTTGTAGAGCTGGTGGTGGTGGGGATATGCTAATTTCAACTATCCATTTGTACTGTCATTCTCTTCCCTAGACTTTTCTAGATGATTATGAGAAGCTACACAGATTTTCTCTGGAGTATGAAGGATAGATCAAAGTGTTATATTTCCATATAAGTTATCAAAATTTTATGCTTCCATGGCTAACAGACAAAATAGAGATAGCCTTCTTCAAAGTTCCCAAATGCAAAAACAAAGATGTAACAGAGGAGATTCATAGAAATTTGACCAAAACACATTTCCTGCTTCAGATCCTGCTTCCTTAAATGTTATGTGGGCATAAAAATGTCCTATGGGGCTAATGCCCCAAAGACAGTGTGTAATGTGAATGAGAATCCGGCTAAATAGGAAAGATATGTGAGGGTTGTCTGGAAAGTATCCAGCCATTGTTAATATGTATTTTTATTGTCACATAGCTGGATACTTTCCGGACAACCCTCATAAATATATAGATATAGATATATAAATATAGATACACACACACACACACACACACACACACACACTAGAAATATAGCTAAATTTTTCTTTTTTCATTATTTTAAAAGAGCAATGTCCAAGGGATATTGGAGGAACATACAAAAAGGTAGCATTTGTCAAACGATGTTTTAAAACTCCAAGCAGATTTGGGCCAGTGTGGGCTTTATAATCTTTAAAAAAAAAAGTAGAGAACTCCAAATCAAGTATTTTACTTACTGGTTTTGCATGCAAAGCATGCATTCATTACTGTAAGTTTTCTGATCTGTGCCACATATTGGTCTCCAAATCCTTGGGCATGCAATCCTTGGGCCTATACTGTTGTACTGGTAACAGTCCACCTGTAATTCAAACAAAATATAATACCCTGCATTCCGTCCGTTCAATTCTACAGTCATTCTCATATCCAGATGGTGAAAAAGGAAGAAGAGAGCAGAAAGAACACCAGTTCCTTTAGTTTTTCAGCAAACATCTCTGTAAGATTGCATATGGACCAGATGTTCTGCTACAGAAATAAATCAGACCAGAACATGCCCTATCCTGGAATTCTCTGTGTAACAAGGAAATGTTACTCTCTCCTTTTAGGGTTGTAAAGAGAGAGTCCAGTGGACTAATGTAGGTGAAAAATACTCAGAAAAGTTTAAAATGCTGCCCAAAGGTAAAAGTTAACTTTATCTGCTGTTTTCCTTTTGCAAGGAGGTTCCTTTTGCAACCTTTAGAGAAAGAAAGGTGCAGAGCAGGAACATTTTTAACTCCTGAGGAATCATTTCAGTCCACTGTGAGCCAATTTAGCTACTTTCACAGCTCTATCTACACTTTAGCTCTGATTCCATTTTTATAAAGACTACGCAGAGAAGATTGCACGCACCTCTGTCCCTTTGGCTTGATCACCAGGAGAGAGTGAAGTGAGATGCAATTGGAGAGAGGGAATTGGAGAAAGAACACATTTCGCAGTTAGAAGTGCAAAGCTAAATCCATGGTTCACAGCAACCCAAACCCATTCCCCAACAACATTCTTTGCCAGCCCAATACATCCCTAACAGAGGTCATTTCTTTACTCAGAGCCAAACTCAGAATGAAGACAAAGATGTATATGGCCCTGATTTACAACAAACAAACAATCCAGAAAGGAAAGCCCTGGTTATTGAGAAAGGGCTGTCACAGAGGTCCAGAAGCTCCTGGGGGACATGTCCAGAGTAGGTTGGGTCATGGTCCCCAAGCTACATAAGTTGTCCCTGAAAGGGCAAATCATAAACCTGAGACATCCTGATCAGGAACTGCGCAGAGAACCACTATCCTTTTATTCCTCTTCTCAGTCTTTCTTCCTCCCACTGAAGGTCTGACCTTCCTCGCTTTGTTAATCAGGTCAATGCAAACAGAAACCTTCTAAAGTATCTTCAGACTTTAACATTTTATAATTTAATGAAGATTGAATATACTACAGTTAACATAAAGGCATGAATTTTTTTTTTTTTTTTTTTTGAGACAGAGTCTCACTCTGTTGCTCAGGCTAGAGTGCCGTGGCGCCAGCCTAGCTCACAGCAACCTCCAACTCCTGGGCTCAAGTGATCCTCCTGCGTCAGCCTCCCAAGGCATGAATTTTTGAAAGAAATCCTGAGTCACCCAGTGGAGAGGTAGCCCATGCAGCGGCTGCCAGAGCAAAGACGGCAAAAGCAGCAATGCCCTTCATGGTGCTGGAGAATGACGGTGACAGACACGCTGCTCTGGGGCGAAGAGTCCGAGAGAGGGACAGAGCAGTCTGCCCGTGAATATATATGCTCACACACGGGCAGGGGCCCGCCTTCCTTGGAAACTGACCTTTCCAATGATTGACTGTGAACTCATGATGGGATACTTGTTTCATTTGCCAAGGAAAGTTTCCTTATTATTGTGATTTATAGACAGTTGGAACAGTTTTACCATGACAGTCTTCTACCAAAAAGGTGTTCTGCGTAATGATCTCCTGATTTTTCAGCAAATACAATACCGTATTTGAGAACAAACTCAATAATTGGCATAGTAAGAGAAAACAAACATTGAAATGACATTGTAAGGGGTATTACATGTGTAAATGTAATATTACAGGCAGGTAAGTTGACATAGAAAATAGAGACAATGAGGACACTCTTTAAAATGTACAGTAGTAGATAACATTAGTAGTTGGCACTGATAATTCCTTGTTTCTAGAGTATGAAGATACTTTACAATTGTTTCAGGAAAATCCGGAACAGTATAGAACAACTGCCCCCAAACTGAGATGGAGCTGAGAGACCAAAGAATGACCCCAACAAGTCCAGCTTGGCGAGTTAGCCGAGGTTATTAGAGGTTACTTACTGGGGTACTTGCTCCTGGCCAGCACAGGAATTTTTCCCACAGGAGCTTCTGGCTGGCAAAATCCACATCTGCCCACCCTGTGGTGTTGCCTTAAATCCCTTCCCAATGAGTAATGCAGGGTTTTTGCGTTATATCTCTGCTTGTTCACAGTGAAACAAATCACGCCGGCCAGGGCCATCATCACATGCTGTCATGCCACCCACGTTATGTTAAGGATATTCCAATTTTCCACTAGGTGGGGATTTTAGTATTATAATTAGCAAAAGGGCACCGCAGGACAACCAAAGCAGTTCTAAAGTAGTCAGGGCTGGTCTAAACTGGCTACTTCAAGGCAAGAAAGTGCTGGGGCACCCAAGAAAGTTCTGGGCACTTTTCCTGGGCCCAGCAGTTATCTTGGTAATTGTTTAAACTGCTTCGTAACAATTTTTCTGAGCACCCCGAGCTAGCACAGTGCAGTGTTTCTGTTGTGTGGTGGGGAACCTGCATTTTTCCCTCAATAATGTCCTATGAAGGCACATACTATACATTTGCTTATGATGATTTAATCATTTCAATGATTAAAATAAATTTTTTGAAATATGCAGATCATATTGTTGTTATTTAACAGATGGGGCAACAAACTCACAAAGATTATGTATACTCTATTAGTAACACAGTTAACCATAGGGAGAGCCAGGTCTCCAAAATCCTAGGCCTATACTTCTCTTCTAAAATATGTTTTCCCCTTACGTTATAGCGCATCATTACTAAAATGGATATTCGAAATGAAAATTCTGCCTTTTGAATACTGTCACATATATCTTAAAGTTATAACCATGAAATTGCTGAATACATTCCACTATGCCCGTATCTAGATATTTCTGTCTGTCCACACAACCACTATGTGCAACTAACTTTAATATTCTTTCCGTAATACAAGCCTAGGGATTTCCAAACAGTTAGCACTTTCACCCATATCATCTCATGTGATCCTCACATTGTCTCTGCAGAAGATAGAATATAATATCTCTACTTCACACATGATGAGTCCAGATATTAAGGGAATTAAGCAAATTCCTCAAAGCAGACAGCTGCTGAGTCACAGGATCTTGACCAAAACTGGATTTTCTAATTGCAGATCTTGTGGTCACAAGTAATTGATTCAATATGTTCCTAATTTCTTTTAAGGTATATGTCTTTCATTCACAATTTCCATTTTCCAATACCAGATAGAACCTTATCATTTTAGTAATAGTTTCTTCCATTTGGGAATTTGAACACATGCACCTCATCCTTATTTCGATGCTTTGTCATCTCTTGAACTCTGCATAGTAAAATAAAGTGCTCTCCAGAAGCTTTTCCGAATGGGATGAATGGTTTTCCGAAGTCATAGTGAGGCATCTGGTTAGACCAACCGTGTTCCAGATGGAAAACAGAAGCAAGAACAATGGCTCACGCACAGGATGTTAGAGCTGCAGAGACTCTAAACAAACATTTGGTCTGTGGTTTTCAAGCTTTTTGTTATTGCTGTTTAATTAAAAAATAGAACTTCATTTTCTCAAATGTAATTTTATGAGGCAAACAGTTGAGTGAAACAGAATTTTTAAGGGTGGTCACTTAAATAGAAGTTCCAGGGTACCTGCATTTTGACTGCATACCATAAGGTTCTATGGGAATCAATTTGAAAACTTCTGATCTAAACCATAACTGGGTAAGATATGAGACTGACCTCGGTCAAAGTCAGTCAAGAAGGCCGCAGAGTATAGAGGAAAGAGCATGGTGCATTAGTTGGCTTGCCTGCCATAACAAAGTACCATAGACTGGGTGGCTTAAACAACAGAAATTTATTTTTTCATACTTCCAGAGGCCAAAATTCCAAGGTCAAGGTGCCAAAAATTTCAGTCTCTGGTGAAGGCTCTCTTCTTTCTCGTATGTCCTCAGTGACCTTTCCTCATGCACATACACATCCTTGGTATCTCCCCCTCTTCTTATAGGGACAGTGATCCTGTTGGATTAGGGCCTCACCATTATAATCTCATTTAGCCTTAATTACCTCCCTAATGGCCCTGTCTCTAAATACAGTCATATTGGGGAGTTAAGGTTTTAACCTCCAAATTTTGAAGGAACTCAATTCAATCCACAACATAACACATAGGCCTGGAGTACAAATGTGAGCTTTGCCCTGTGCCTTTCCCATTACATTTCTGTTGGAGAGTGTTGCTTTAGAGACTTGCACACATTGGTAACTCATTTCCTTAGTCTTTCCCAGACTATGGGTACAAGACCCTTATGTAGGAAATTGTAGAGAGGTAACACGACTGGATGTAAAAAATTACTGGTCGTTTCTGTGGATGGGGCCTACATAACTGAGAGACAGTTATGCCATTCATGCAAATTTAGAAGCCAGGTGGCGGAGCTGGTATGGTGATAGATAGTCAAGGTGAGGCTGATTTATAGCTCGTTTAGCTTTACAGAATTATTGGCTGCCTAGGAACCCCTGTCTCCCCACTTCTCACCTAGACACTCCTTCCCAGCTATGACAGCATCTTGAGTATGAAAAAAAGTGAGCATTTTCTGTCCACAAATGAGCTTAGCAAGACAAAAGGGTGGAGTTTATTCAATTTCTGTAAAAACAAATTTCTATGTTCCAGGCAGTAACAAAGAAATCCCAGGAAGGGTGCTCTGCTGAGTTTACTTTTATTGAACAGGCAGTTGGACAGACAGCATTGTGATCAGGACATTTCCTGAGCACAGACTGGATGGAGATGTCCCTGTGCTCTCAGATCACAGAGTCTAGGAGGAAAAAGATGGAAAAGACTGAAAATCAGTGAGTCCATTCCCAACAGCTCTGTACTATTTTCTATAGTAAATAAGGCAAGTTCTGAAGAATTCTTTGTATATACAGATGGTGAAGGTAGGCTATTCAGAATTGGGTGTCTGTTTTTCCTGATGGCTTTCACCAATCTTCCCATCATTCATCCTAGAAGAGAAGATGCGTAGGTTAGATGCTGGAACTCAAGGATACCACAGAAACATGAGATGTATATTTACAGTTGCATATTAATCAAAGCAACCCATAGATTCCTGCGTTCTGCCAAGAAATGGCAATTTTAAATCACTTTCAAATTTTATCCAATTTGATTCAATTAGTATTAATTGAACACCTAGTATGTGCTACCTGTTAAGAAAGACATAAACATGAACATGGGTTACCTCTGCTCTTGATTACATGCAACCCTCATGGTAATAAAAAGAGGTAGGTACAATTAACACCATTTTGCAAATGAGGAAATTGAGCTTCAGAGATGTTTGTGACTTGCCAAGGTTTCACATTAGGTTATGACTTAAATCCAATTCCTGTAACACTAATGCTCTTCTATTATAGTTTGTTTTAGGTTATTAGACTATAATCAGCTGTCTTCCTTGCCTGACTCATCCATGTATCATCCATGTATTGATATACTCTTGAAATCAACATTTAAAACATTAAATCAACATTTAAGAAATTTTCGAAAGGGGGCAAGAGCCTCCAGAAGTTTCCTTCCATGTAACTGCACATCTTCAGCTAGTACCATGGGGGGCATGAGCAACACTGTCATTTCAAACTCAAACCTCCATTTTAATGTTTATATCAACTCCATGAGGTTTCCTTTGGTTTGAAATTGGAAAGCGATGGTTTTGTTGAATCCTTGAAAATCTTTGTCATGAAATTGAGAATAGTCATTCATTCATCTCACAAAATAATATTGCTATTTTCCTTAATATATGAATTTCCTTCCAATATAGCAAATCTTTTAATTGAGATAATGTCTTCTCTAGAGCTCCTGCTTTTCAGAATCTCCTGACAACTCAGGAATGGTGGTAGAGCATATGGAATAAAATTAGAAGATCTACATTTGGGCCCAAGATGTTGTACTGAAAAAATTTAATAAATAACAAAATTTCCTCCAGGTTGATTTTCTGTAAAATGGAGAAGATGATGATCTCTTCTCTAACCAAAGGACTATTGTGAGGGTGCACAAGGAAAATGCACATAAACCCTAAAGTCCTGTATAAATGTAATTAGTTACTGCATAATGGTTATTGTATAATAGAAAGTACTATATACTTAGGTAATAAGCAGAGTATGGGTTCCAGGATCCCCAACCTACATTTCCAGGAAACTTGTGACTACCTGGCTATTTATTTATTTATTTATTTACTTTAATTTCAGAATATTATGGGGGTACAAATGTTTTGGTTACATGGATTGCTTTTGTACTGCCTGAGTCAAAGTTATAAGTGTGCCCATCACCCAGATAGTGTACATTGTACCCATTAGGTGTGATTGCATCCATCCGCTCCACCCCCTCCCACATGCATGATTTCCATTGAGTTTTACTTCCATCTCCATACATGAGTGCTGATTGGTTAGTCCCAATTTAATAAGGCGTACATGTGGTGGTTTTTTCCCATTCTTAAGATACTTTACTTAGGAGGATGGTCTCCAGTTCCATCCAGATTTTTGCAAAACGTATTAATTCATTTTTTATGGCTGAGTAGCACTCCATAGTGTACATATACCACATTTTATTAATCCACTCATGAACTGATGGGCACTTGGGTTGATTCCACATCTTTGCAATTGTGAATTGTGCTGCTATAAACATTCTAGTGCAAGTGTCTTTTTGATAAAATGACTTTTTTTCCTTTGGGTAAGTACCCAGTAGTGGGATTGCTGGATCAAATGGTAGGTCTGCTTTTAGTTCTTTGAGCAATCTCCATACTACTTTCCACACAGGTTGAACTAGTTTGCAGTCCCACCAGCAGTGTATGAGTGTTCCTATCTCTCCACATCCACACCAGCATCAATTGTTTTAGGATTTTTTGATAAAAGTCATTCTTACTGAGGTTAGGTGATATCTTATTGTGATTTTGATTTGCATTTCTCTGATGATTAGTGACATTGATATTTTTTTATCTGTTTATTGGCCATTATTTTATTTTCTTTAGAAAATCTTCTCTTCATGTCTTTTTCCCACTTTTTAATGGGATTGTTTGGGTTTTTCTTGCTGATTTGCTTGAGGATTCCAGGCTTGCTTAGAGAAGCTTCCACCCAGTAATAAAATTCAAGTGATAGGTTCCAACCCCCAGTATATACATTCATAATTGCCAACAAAACAATGCTGGGACATCACCAACCTGTACCTCTGATACCTAAGATCACACCACTGAATCAAACAGAGGGAACTGAATTTTTACCCGTATCCAGGATACCTTTTGCAATAAAGATTTGTTCCACTAGCTAACATCATAAATAATTCCTGTCATTATTAATACTTGCTATGCAACTCTAGTGGAAAGCAAACACCCAGAAATGAAAGGAAAGAATTCCCCTACGAAACCTTGTATGCTGAATCCTGACAAGATTTTTCATTATTGGAAGAAATACATTTCATCAGTATAACCCCATGGAGAGTATCTCATAAAGCAGTTTTTGACAAGTTGCCTATACAGGATGGGAGTCACAGGGAAGTGTGGTCTAAGATGTGGTCTATTGGATTTGCATAAAGGCATTTCGACCTCTTTGTCCTGAGATACACATAAGTAGGTGTGTTTGTGAGGATGGGAAACAGTATATTCTGTCAATAAAATGAGGAGTAAACTATGAAGAATTTATGTGTAATAAGATAGCACACACAATATGGGGACTACAATAAAAGTTTAAACTTCCTTTTTTTATGGATTCTGGTAAAGATCTAGCACCTCTTGTATTTTCCTAGGTAGACTTGGAGCCCATTCTACTAAGTGAAGTATCACAAGAATGGGAAAGCAAACACCACATGTACTCACCATCAAATTGGTATTAATTGATCAACAACTATGTGCACATATAGTAGCAATATTCATCGGGTGTTGGGCAGGTGGGAGAGGGGAGGAGGGAAAGGGTATATTCGCATCTAATGGGTGCAGCGTACATTGTCCGGGGGATGGACACGCTCGTAGCTCTGACTTGGGCAGGGCAAAGGCAATATATATAACCTAAACATTTGTACCCCTGTAATAGTCTGAAATAAAAAAAATTCAGTATAAATAAATGATTTTGTCAAGCCCACTGGAGTCTCAGCCTTCTCTACCCTGCCTTCTACCTGTGAGTGTGAAACCAGAAACATTCCAGCTTATAGTTCTTGTTTTCCCAATTTCCCATATCAAGGATTTTTGAGTAGTTTTTTTGAATATGACCTCATGTAGTGTTGTTTGACTAAGATCCCTGAATCTGGCCAAATAGTTTCCAATTTCATATTGCCAAAGCTTTGTGTCACAAGAGAATGGAGTAAAGACAGTTGTGAATAATAATAAGTCATTTTATTAAACATAAACTATTAGAATGTTATTTATTTTTAAAATATAAATATTAAACATAATTTTATTAATATATAATTGATTGAAAATAATTTGTTAATAAATAAGCATTGTGCCAGGGTCTGTTTTTCTAAGTTCATACTTTGAACTTTCTCTAAAATCATATTTTGCAGCATCTTAGGCATAATAAAAGTGATAATACTAGGAAAATATGCCATTAATTTTTCAGACACTGTGCCAGATGCTTAAAAGTCAGTGTTTCCTGAATATTTTCATAGTTCATTGAGATCTTGGGTTTAAAATATTTATGTGATTTGTCAAAGGTCTCGTAGCTGAAGAACATCAAAAACTGGAATTTGAACCCGTATTTATCTTATTGTAAAATGTTTTCTCTTATTTGAAAACTCCTGTTTTTTCAAGTGACATACCATCTTGCCTGAGGAAGAGACTCCTCAAATACATTCATCAAGGAGAATGTCACACTCAGTAACGTGTGTTGAAACATCGTTGCAGGGGGTTTAATGAAATAGATCAACTTTAAATATCGGGAAAAAATGTAATGCAACGTAAAAGTGCAAAGATACGGGTGTTACACAGAAATGATTTAAATCCAGCTTTGTCACTATCTGACCTCTCTTGGTTTCTGTCTCATCTTTTTATTGTAGACCACAGAGAACAAAAACCTACCCTGAAATGAGTAATGTTACATTAGAGACTTTCCTCTTCAACAATCTATTAATGAGCCCAGTAAACAGTTTAAAATGTTAACTGCCATATTATTATCCTCACATATTTCAGTAATTAGTTAATTATCCTCACAGTGAAACTGTGGCCAATTCTGGAGTCACCTGACTTAGTATCACTTCTCTGGCCAGAGAAATGTCCATCGCCCAGTGCAAGAGAATCAAAGCAGAACCAACTGCTCCCAGCATCATAATCACAGAGGCCGGGTACTTACAGGTGTGGGCATGCTGGCAGATGTGGCACCCGGGCTGCTGCTCTCCTCACACCTCCCTTTACTACGGATGCGTGTATTAGTCTGGCGTACCCTGAAACAGATCAGATGAAGCGTCAACAACGGGAAAACCCACAGTTATAAAGACAAAAAAACAAGGACCAATGTGAGTGACGTTTGGGCATCAAACCAGACTGAAATTAGAGGGAGGACCTGGGATCCGCATTCAACCATTTTCCAGCAGGTATCATCCAGGTTCAGTCTTTCTCTTCCGCTGCAGATTCTTCCCAAACCTTGGACCTATTTCATCACATTTCACGCACTAATATACTCATAGAACTGTTGAATGTTGGAAATAACCTTGGACATATCTGGTCCAAAAGTCGTTACTTTATAGATGGGAAAATTAGATCCCAGAGAAAAGTTGGACTATATTGTGTATCTATAACGTGACTTGGGCAATATAAAATATAACAAGACACAATAATACAGTCTGAGTTTTATAGTTGGAAGGAATCTTAAAGAGTATGAATTTTAATGCCTCTCACTTAAGACATATTGCGAATCAAACATCTACTTGTTTGCCTCTAGTGATGGGAAGCTTGTTATCTATCAAGGCAGTGTAATTTGTCTTTGGACATTGCTTAAGTTGAAATTGTTCCCCTATAACTTCCTCTAGAACTATAGAAACTAATATTGGTTCCTCTTGCCTGGTATAACCTGAATCTTCTCTTCTCTATACTGTATATTCCTTCCTTTAGCCAAATAAGCCATCCTGAGACATGTTTTATAGACATTTTCATCATATGAGTTTCTTACTCTAAAGTTCCCTTGAGTAGAAGATCGTTTGTTATGGGTCTATACAGTTAATGGAACTTTTAAAGAAAATTATATGGATAATTTAGATTTAGGCCCTGGCATTTATAATAAAGAAGAATTGAAGAATTTTTGGGCTGGAGATAAGGTATATATAATAACTAAATTCCTAAATAGTTATATTCATTTCTTAAACAAGGATTTCTTAATTCTTGAAACTCTGTAAGGTCTATGGACAAATTTCAAGTGGTCCATGAGCCCATGAATATTATATGTACAAATTCTTCATGTCACATTATTTTTCTTTCTTTTCTGGAGAGAAGCAAATTTCTTCATATTATTAAAGGAATCTTTGATCCCCAAATACTTAAGGGACTACTTGGATACAACTATAGTATAATAACAAAAAAAGAAAACCATATTTAGAACCATAGCAAATCAACAAGGTTAAAATCCTGTCTGATCTACTTCCTAGCTTTGTGACTTTAAACAAATTACCGGCACCCTCTGAGCCTCATATTAACCTTCTGTATAATGAAGATGATACCACTCCACAGAGGGTCATAGGGATTCACTGAGTGAATGAGAAAGTGTCTTATCCATCATAATTTACCTACAGATACAGGAACGTGTAAAGCACTCATATTCAGATTTTATGCTTCTAAGTATATGAACTGGGGAGCAGCTTATTCTTTCATGAGTTACTTCATTCAAAAGGAAATCAATGCAAATTTAATCATTTTCCCAGGATTAAAGAGCAGGATATCAAGGAGTCCTATCCTCATGCCCTGGGCCTTGCTTACAGTGTCCTAAGAAGGATGAAGTAGTGCATGGACTGCAATGTAGGTCTGGGGTAGGTGGGTGGGTTGGAAAAGCCAAGGTTTGCCACCACGCTCTCATTGAAAGCTGGTCAAAGAGAGGCTGGGAGAAGTTGAGAATATGTATAGAGGCAAAGAGAAATCATTATCCAAATCAGATTACATTTGAGCAGAAAAACAACAAAAAAGCTACAGCCAATAATAAAAGTATTAAAATAAATCTTTTATGTTTAACCTAAAATAAACATATTTCTATATTTAGCAGTTCTCAATAACCTGAGAAGTTAGCTGCTCAGAGAACTGTTTCCATTTCTCCAATGGAGAAAATGAGACTCAGAAAGATGAGATAATATTCCTAGAGACACATGGATAAATCTGAAAGCAGACATCAGGTCTGGCATTTCTCTTAGAGCACTTTCTTTTGTATGGTACCACTTTCTTTTTGTAGAGTACCGCTTCCTTCAGGAGGAAGTTGGGAAATCAGTGACTGTCTTATAGTCATAGGACCTTTTAGATACTATCAGCTGGGCTGACTCTATAAAGCAATGGTTCTCAACTGTTTTTCTCTTATACATACGATATGAGTGATGCTCACACCCCCATGAGTGTTACACTTTATACAGATTTTTTTTTTTTTTTTGAGACAGAATCTTGTTCTGTCACCACAGGTAGAGAGAGTGCAGTGGTGCCATCATAGCTCACTGCAACCTCTAACTCCTGGGCTCAAGCCATCCTCCTGCCTCAGCCTCCCGAGTAGCTGGGACTACAGGTACATGCCACAATGCCAGCTAAGTTTTCTGCGGTTAGTAGAGATAGGGTCTTCCTCTTGCTCAGGCTGGTCTCCTGAACTCCTGAGCTCAAGCAATTGTCCCTCCTCAGCCTCCCAGAGTGCTAGGATTACAGGAGTGAACCACCGCGCCCAGTCTCGTACAGATGTTCTGTAACTGTAGTAGCCCCACCATGTTTTCCTTTCTCTTTTACTCAGTAAAGTATATAACAATGTATATAAGCAGTTTTACCAAAGGAATAACCTTAAATCTTTTCTATTTTACATATAAGAAAGCTAATTCACCAATTTTGAATTTTTAACTTCTATGATTAATGACTTACTTGCAACACACATCAAATTGTTATCAGTGCACTGCAAAAGACTGACATTACAGTCAAGAACTTCTCTACTGGAAGATGTGATGGTGCAGTTTGTTTACTTACAGGTTTTCATGACAGAGCATGCAGGGATTGTTGTATGTCTGGCCATCATCACCACAGACAGGCTGCAAATCCTTGGGGCAAAGGTAACCCATCCTGGGCAATACCCGGTAGTCTTTGCACATGTCAGAATCCTGAACGAGGAAAACATAAAGCACACTTGCTTAGTGGCATTCAAGGGGACGGATGGGCTTAAAAGAATCTCTTGGTTTCCTTAATCCAATTTGCATAAATGATTGTAAAGGAACTGTGATATAAGTCCTATGAACTCATATTTCTCACACATCATATTAGGTGGCTTTAACCTCCTAATTTTGGAAATTTTTATTTAGAGAAAATAAGTAAACAAAGAAACAAAGAAGAACAAAGCAATAAGAAAGCAAAACACCTATATAAAGGATACAATAAGCTGGGGTGTGCCTGAAGGAAGAAAACTAGGATGACAATCATGTTAGAAATAAAATAATAATAATAAAATGAAGTTATTGCTTATATGCAATGTAGAAAGACTCAGAAGTAAATACTAGTTAATTGCATGGATATTTGAGTCCTATCTCTGCCACTAACTAGAGAAGTGATTTATCTAACTTTTTTGAGCCTTAATTTTCTCACTTGAAAATAATGAATAATAGTAGCTCTTACCTTATAGTATTGCTTTAGGATATTAAATCACATAATGCATATAAACGCATGCTTAACACAGTGTCTGTTACATAAGTCTCAGTAAATGTTAGTTGTCAGTATGTTTTCGATGGTAAAAAAAACAATTTCCATGTAAAAGAAGAAGCGTATTTGCTCTTTATAGTCTTATAGAAGTATAAGTTCAATAATTAATGATGAAGATAATAATAATAACAACTTGACTAATCAGGATAGAAAGGTTAAAAGTAGGACCAAAAGATAAAGAATAGATTTGAAAGAAAATAGGCTAATGGTAGACTTAAATCCAATGGCATCAGTAATTACATTAAATGTTAATGAGTAAGCGCTCCAGGTACAAGACAGATTATCAGACTGAAAAAACAGAAAGAATCAACTATATGTTTATAAGAAATATACTTTAAATATAAGAAAACAGGCAGGTGGGAAGTAAAAGGATGAGTTCTAAATAACTCATGACTCAAAGTAATCACAGGATTTAAAAATGTTCTGAAATAAATGATAATGAAAATATAACTCGTCAAATCCCTACAGCCAAAGCAGTGCTTGGAGGGAAAGTTATAACTGTAATACATACATTAATAAAGAAGAAAGTTCTAAAATTGATAATCTAAACTTCCAGCTCAGGAAGCTAGCAAATGATGAGCAAATTAAGCCCACAGAAAAAAAGAAATAATAAAGAGGAGAAATTGAAACAAAAAAATAGCGAAGTCAAAACTTAACTGCTTGAAAAGATTAAAAATCTGATAAGGTATTTGCAAAACTGATTAAAAAGGCAATAAAACACATATTACCCATACTAGAGATAGAAAAACCATCATTGTATGAACTATAGATATTAAAAGGATAATGTACGTGTTCAATAATATTTGTAGAATGAGGAATGGACTGCTGAATTGATGAAAAAAAATTCATAATGAATGTGACTCTCTTCTTCAAAAGAAATCTCAGCTCCAAACCAGATTGTGGATTAGGAGGGAGGATGAGGGGGCTTCTGGTCTGCTGGTGATATCTTATTTCTTGACCTTGGTGCTCATATCACAGGTGTGATCACTTTATGGTATTTCATTTAGTTATAAACTTAGGATATGTGCACTTCTTCTCTGTCACTATTATACTTTAGTAAAATCTTTTTTTAAAAAGAACAGATTTTGTGACTGGCTCTTCTCCATGCTTAGGGGTTCCCAGTGCAGATACCAATTTACTAGAAATATGTAATTAATGCTTATTTCTTTCACATATGCAAGTCATCTATTATCAGTTGAATTGAGGAAATAATTATATAAAATTTACATTTGATACCCTTCTTTCTTCTTTCCTGGGTCATCAGCCTAGGTGCTAAAATTTCTGTTGTAGGGCCCCATCTGAGATTCTACTTCATGAATCTACTTCATGTTCTCATATCCCATTTTGTCTTTTCTACTTCTCACCTTGTCAAGGTTCTAAAAATGAAATCCTGTTATGGTAATGTACACTAAGACATGCATTACTGGTGACCATCAACCTATATCTTAAATAAGAAGTTTTACCTACTGTGAATTGCTGATTGGTGGAAATTCACAATGTGAGTGTGCTCAGCACAGCAATTCTGGCTACTGGGAAAGGATTTGGCTGGGAGAGGGCAGTGAGCAGAAGCTGGGTATAAGCCTTTTTGAAATTGCAAAATCAAGGCACCTGACTACATATTTGACCGCATGTGAGATTAGTCACACTTATTACACATCCATGTACTAAACTGAAGCATGGCTAATACCCTCAAGGAGCACAGAAGAATTCACCGATGAGAAATTTCAGAACGGTCACCCAGCATGCACTGCATCTAGTTCTCAAAGGACTTACAGCTGAACTGAAGCAGCCCCCCGCAGCCCCTCTATAGAAGTGGTGTTTACGGAGAGCAAGTGGTAACATGTCTAAAAAGTCAAGTGAATTAAGTTAATAAGTAGTTGTTCAGAAATAGTCATCCTTACCAAAGAAGAATTGGAGGAATCTGGGTCGTCCTCCATTTCAGAAGCTCTAAAGTGGGGTGGCTTTTCTTGTTTTGCCCTTTCCAAAGCTTCTATTTCACTAGATAAGAAAACAATAAACAATTTAAAATAATATTCACAGGAACCAACTCCTATAACTTCCAGTGGGAAGTTAAGCGATCTTCATAAAAGATGATAGAACCACAGAACATTCAATCAGGGTGACCAGGATGACATATTAAGAAAAGTACCCAATTAGGAGCTGGCTTAGAGCTCTTATCACTTAACAGATGTGTGATCTTAGACAAGTGGGTTAAAATCCTTGAGTTTCGATTTTCTAGAACATAAAAAGGGAGTAGTATTGGAAATTCCTACCTCAAAGAACATTTACTATGAAAAGCTAAATAAATTCGATTATTGTGTTCACAGTGTTTTCATAACCATCATCATCACCATCTATCAAGTCCATTGGTTCCAAATCTGCTTGTTCATTAGAATAATCTTTTCTAAAAAATAAATTCCATAGCCCTAGAGATATTGATTTAATATAATTTTGTGGTGTAAAAAATCTGTATTTTATTTTAAAAAGACAACTCAATTGAGTCCATTCTAGCTGTGAAAAAAATATCTTGGAAGGATTTCTTATAAATATGAAGCTGAAAGTTAAAAAAAAAAATTTAATGACACAGCTAGTAAGTTTCATGGTTAGCACTTACATCAGGATTTCCTGCCTCTAAGTCCAGTTGTTCTTTCTACTATATCAGGTGTTCTCAACTTAAGGGTCTTGATGCTAAAGACTTATCTTAAGGGTGCCATGGGATTGATGAGCACACATACTTAATCAGCAGTTTCTAGAAATTCAGTTCCCCTGCTAGCTGCAGGGGCAGCCGAATCCTCTTACTCACAAGACAGCTCTGCACTTGTGGCACTGGTTTCTATAGAACTTTCCATCAGCACCACGCACTGGGTCATTCTCTCGAGTACAGATGAGTTCATTGTTCCTCACATACTTCCGAAAATTACTGCACTCATCCTAGAAAATGAGAAAGGAAAGCGAACATGGCTTTTCCATGTTTTGTTGAGTGATTTTCTCAAACATGATTTCAGGATATCCTCTCTTGTCCCTGGGCTCAGACTCACTGCACTAATCCTTGCAACAGAGGCCAAGGGACGCTCAGATCGTGCAAACTTTGCATCCTCTGCTTGTTTCTGAGCCTCTCTGCACTGGTCCTGAAAGTTCAGAGACACATAAAACAACACTTGATGGATTCCCTCATCTCCCTCTTCTTTTCATTCATCCTTCCTTTCCCCCATTTTTCACATGAGGTATTCTTGACCAAAGGACAATATCAAAGGAATCTAACTCTACAAATGTGATTATTACTGTTAAAGAACTGAATGAAGGTGTCTTCTTTGCAGGCTTGAAAAACAAATAGCATGTACACTATTGATTCGTTGATGCTTAGAAAATCATCTGGAGAAAACAGAAAAAGAGACATCAAGGAGGGAAGCTAAAGGGTAGACTTGAGATTAGTTTTTATTACCTGAATTATTGCGATCAATGTCAATAAGTTTCCTGAAGCCTCATTTAGCATTTAAAGTGTCAGAATCAAGCATGTAGTTGAAGTGGTCAAAAATTTTACCCCCTATTTTTTAATTCATATTTCTCCCAAAGAGGAAAGACTAAAGCAATAATGGACACATACTCTAGGAGAATTTCCTACAAAGTCAAGAAAAGCATCAAACTCCAAAGCCAGAAGAAAAAAAATCTTATTATGACCCAAAGTGACAATATTGGCAAAATGAATTTTCTTTGAAGTAAATATTAGTATCTTTATTATCCAAAAACTACAGAAGCATGCAAGATTCTAAAGGTGAAAAGTAAAATATTTATTTTGGTATTCTTTAAGAAATAACCTTTGCATCATTTGAGGGCTTGGCTTTTGATTTTTCTTCATCATTCTTTTTTCTTTCATTAGCTTCTCGCTCACTGCAGAATAAAAAAGAATAGAGTAATGTTGCTAGCGTTGTTATTGAATTGTCTTTAACCAAGTATTTTTCCAATTATAAACATTTGCAAATCTAATATTATTTCTCAAACCTAAAAAAATCTAAAAATGCTTTTTTTTTTTTACTAATCAGTTCTGATTGTTGAAATTTTCATAATAATATATTTGTGGCAATGCAGTCAATGGTTATAGATTCAGTTACGGTACTCTCATCCAGAATGATATGATCCCAAAGGTCATTTTTTTGCCCTTAATATATATTTATAGCTCTTATCTAAAAGTTGCTTCATCTCTCATTTTTATTTTTCTAATTAAATTATAACTAAACTCTCAGCTTTTATTGTTCTTTACATAGTTATAGTGCTTTGAAGTTTATAAACATTTTTAAAAATGAGATCTCCTGAATCCCCACAAAAACTATATTGTGCAATTATTGTTCTCTTTATATTAAAATTTAGAAGGAACTGAGGCTTTGCAAAGTGAACAGGCCTGACCCAGGTTACTTCGCTGATAAACATCCCCTTTAAAAGTCAATGATTTTGTTGCCACACAATAACTGTCTTCCTACCCTAGAGGCTCAAGTTATGATTATGCTTCTTATGATCAAAATAAAGAATTCTTATGAAAGTGTTTGGAAACTAACTATCCTCTTGAAAAGCGAGGAGCTATTATATCTTTAATGTGTGATGCTAAGTGCCTTAGGTTCTAAAAGTAACAGAAGCTATTTTCTGGCAAACAGGCACAATTATCAAACTCGTCGATGAACCTCTGTACGTACAAGATGCTCTGACACATGGCACACTTGTTGGGGTGCATCTTGCCATATGGACCTCGGACAGGGTTATTTTCTTGGGTGCAGACAAGCTTCCCGTCTCTCTGCCTGCTCCGGAATTCATGGCACTGGTCCTGCCAATAGGAGTGAAAAAAGATGTTACTACAATCGTCTGATCTTTAAAACCTGAGAACATGATTGGTCGATTAGATATGAACTCATAACACTTGAAAGAAAAAATAGAGAAGATGAAATTTCAGAGATGGAATATGTTTTAAAGGCACTTTATTCGATCTCTGCTTAAGAAGTCTGAATCTTCTTCACAGCATCCCTCTCAAATGATTGTCTTGCCCCAATGGGAATTTCATACTGCTTAAAGCAGCCTGTTCCAGCTTTATACAGTTTTCTATGAAACCAAGCCACAAACCTGTCTCCCTGCAATTGTACTCATTATTCCACACAGAAATAGTCCTAATTCAAAAGTCTTCGAAGGAGCTAAGAGACCCCCTTCTGGTAACACATACAAATATGCAAACTTTCAGCTTTCTTCCTCAACAACAATTAAAAAAAAATTTTTTTTACCATGCCAGGCACTTTGTTGTTTGTGTTAATGGATTTCCTTTAGTGCTCATTAAAATCCTATAAAATAAATGCTTATTATCCCCATTTTACAGATAAGAAAAATAAGGTTCAGAGACATTAAGTGAAGTCAATGTTAGATTTGTGATCAGAAATCTGCTAACAACCAAGCGATACCTTTTTACTTGTTTGTTTTTACATACCAGGGAATAAAACTCCTATCCGTTTATAAGAAGTGGAGCTTCCTTTTTGTTCATTGAAAAACAAGAACCTTAAAAAGGAGCTAATAGAACTGAGTCCACAGGATTGGACCTCTATTAAAATCTTTGGAGATCTACAGAAGTCTCATGAACTTTCTTTAAGCCCAAAGAGCCGAAGTAGAAATATAAGAGCAATTCTAGGCCTACTTTTATCTGCAGCATTTAAAAAATTCTCCAGAATTGAATATGTGATCAGCATATTAAATGTCTGACAACCATCATTTTCAGAAATTATTAGAATTACTTTCATTTTCTGGTGCCCACAATACCACGTATATTATGTTATGATAGCACCCATCTGCTATATTTCAATCCTTACTTTAAGGGTTTAATTTCTGGCTCTTATTTTTATTATATATGTGTAGTTTAACTTCTCTTGAGTTTTTCTCAACTATAAAATCGGAACAATATCACCTACTGCATAGATTTGGGGGAGGTTTAAATATGATAATTTGTAAAGTTTACTTTGCACGTATAAATAAAATTGTAGCTCTCTTTGACACACGTACACACAATCTCAGTATTTCTCTATACACATACATATAGTATTTTCTTTCTGTTTAAAATTTCTAAAATAAATATCATAAAATTGAAAACTGACCAAGATTTTAAATAGACGGTCTTTACAAATCATTTGAAGTTGTAAAGTACTTTCTCAAAGCCATTCATCTACCAAGATGTACAAGAGATATTCGCAAAATATTTTCACATAATGACAATCACTATTAATGTTTCACTTTGTTTAGTTAGTATAAGCCTAATGAAAAGTTGCCTCATTCATAGGAAAATCTTCCTGGGGAAATTTTATCATTTTGCTTTTCTAATTAGAGTCCCTAGAGGGATGAGAAGAGATTGTGCTGTGTAATATTCTATATGTTGGTGTTGTAAAGAGTTGAATATTATTTAGAAAGCCTAAAATTGAACAGTAGGTGGCACCGAAATGCCAAATCAAGAATTTATTAACATTATCTAGAATTCCAAATTTTTGATTCTCACTTTCTTGTTTGTAATTTTCGATTACTTGACTGTTTGTTTCAAAACTTCAAAAATGAAATTAACTGGGTAACCACAATAATTTGACAATTTTCACTGGTCCTACATATGTGTGATAATTGCATCAAAGTTGTTCTTAGGGCACCGAATACCACACTCTGTCTTTGCAAGATCTGGCCGTGACTTTCTCGTTTACCTTTATATCCTCAATAATCGGGACAGTCAGTGTTCCACAAATATTTCTTGAATGAATTAACCACACAATGAACCAGCCGAGTTTAGGTATTAGTGCGTCTCACATACATTACCTGCTTGTCATTGTTCTTGTCTCTTGTATTTGCTCCGCCTTCATCCTCTTTCTTTTTTTTTTCAGCTGCTTCCCTTTCCCTGGAAGAAAAGACGGAAAGAAGCATTTTAACCAAAGTAAACAAGAACCTCATTAATTATTAGATCTGCTTTTTAAGCAATTGCCATTTTTTCAAACTGATAAGAAATGGCTGTTATACTTTAAGACTCACGGTGAAAACTTATTTTTGAAAAATACTCACAGTCTCTCCTTACACATAGCACACTTATTGCCATGCATCTTGCCATCTGGACCCCGGACAGGGTCACTTTCTCGAGTACAGATAAGTTTTCCATTTTTCATGTGGCTT
Source organism: Avahi laniger (assembly GCA_963575035.1). Taxonomy (NCBI): domain Eukaryota; kingdom Metazoa; phylum Chordata; class Mammalia; order Primates; family Indriidae; genus Avahi; species Avahi laniger. Next base: position 27,913 of record CAUYSK010019698.1, on the reverse strand, counting down.
CTATACTCATCACATATATCCTGAAAAGATGAAAAGGTTACACTGGAAATGCTGTTTTCACATAGTATTTAACTGCATTTGAGAATCAGAAGATTCCAATCCAAAAGTAAGGCAGCCACTTAAGCTTGCTGGAATAGGCAGCACAATGGCCCACCAAGACGTTCATGTTTTCATTTCTGGAACCTATGAGTATGTTGCTGTACATGGCAAGGAGGAATTATGGTTGAATAGGGAATTAAAGTTGCTAATCAGCTGAGTTAGAGATGAGGTTATCCTGGATCATCCGAATGGGCCCAATGTAGTCACAAAGGTTCTCATCCAGGAAAGAAGGAGGCCAGAGAGTCAATGTCAGAATGACACAGCTTGAGAAAGACTTGACTGGCCATTGCCGGCTTTGAAGGGGGCCACAGCCAAGGAATGCAAGTAGCCTCTAGAAGTTAGAGAAAGGAAAGAGATGGATTCTCCCCTAGAGCCTTCACAAACAACAACAAAAACCCACAGCCTTCCCAACACCTTGGTTTTAGCAGAGTAAGACCCATTTAGAACTTCTGAACTCCAGAAATGTAAGACAATAAATTTGTTTTGTGCTAAGCCACTGTTTGCAATAATTTGTTACAGTAGCAATGACAAATTAATATATTTGCAGAACCTCATTTTCCTTATCTATAAAATAAGGTTAAAAAGCCGTATTTGTCCAGGCTATTGAGAAAATTAAATAAACTACTATTTATAAAAGTGCTTTGTAAAGTGTTAGACTGAAAGATTTCCATTTGACGTTAGATTTCTACACTGAACAAGTTACCATTGATATTCACATTAATGACGGCTCCTGGCCTTCTAAGGGCATGATCTCAGTTGACCACACTGACATCCTCTTCCCATATTTTTGATGGCCAAGTGTTGACTTATAGAAAGATCATTTTTGAGAAAGCATAGTTAATGACTCGCCTTTCCTGTTGCTGATCCAGTCCCATTTGATCTGAAGCCAGAATGCTCATTTTGTTTCTCTGATTCTCTTCGCCTAGATGAGAAAAGGGTCAGAAGTCATCTTGTTAAACAACAGACTCAGGGTTGGAAGGACTCTGAGAGTTTGTGTAGCATTAACCACCTTCTTTATAGGAAATTGTCTTGTTCACTCGAAAAGTACCAGCCCATGAAAAGTGCTTGTCATGTACTAGGCAGTTGAAAACCATTTATTGTAGGATGAATGGTTGCCAAAGATTACCAAAAAAAAAAAACCATTTTTTTTTTTTTGTTGTTAACTACTTCAGGTAAGTATTTTATAATAGTCGATTTTTATCTTAGTAATTTTCTGCATTTAAGAAACATCATTTATTCTTTTAGAAAATTCTCTACTATTAATGTGTGATGAAGAAAGAAAGTCATAAGTGAAGAGCTATCTCAATTATGTTCATCATATCTGCAAAGTATTGGTTGTACAAAGGGGTAACATGGTATAGGATAAGAGACCATAAAGTTAGTCATTATTTATTACTGTAAATGGTGATATCCAATATTTACTGAACACTAATGGCAACACTACTTACTAGTGACAACTCACATTTATTGTGGTCTACTTTGTGCTAGCCATTATGTTAAGAGTTTTATATGGTTCACCTCATTTAACTCTAAAAAGAAACACTACATGGCTACTATGATTATTGCTGTTCCTCCCTCTGGTGTAGTTATGTGCCACATAATGACATTTCAGTCAATGACAACCGCACATGTTAAAGGTCATTAAATATGAAATGTCCGATTTTGAATCAAAGATTTAGTTCATTATATCGCAAACAATAAGCAGTAAAATTAATCAAAGCATGTGCCTAAACTGACAACACAGTTTTGCCATCTTAGTAGTAGCTTGCTCATGTTAACAGAGAAGCCCAGAGAGCCAGTGGCGATGAAATTGAGAAAGGCACTGTTCACAGCTTGTTGAGAATTGAATATTTTTCCCTGCAAGAAGGGGTCCAAAGCCAAAAGAAGCGGTAGTCAGTTCCTGCAAAGTCTAGTGAATATGGCGGATGATGGAGAGTTTCCAAGTCCAGCCTCTGTAGTTTGAGCAGCGTTATTTGTGTGACATGTGGTCAAGCTTTGTCTTACAAGAGAATTGGCGTGTCTCTATTGACCAATCTCGGCCACTTAATCACAAACATCTTTATCATTTCATCCAACTGGTTGCGGTAGACATCCACTGTAATCGATTGACCAGGTTTTATGAAGCTATGGTGGATAATACCAACGCTGGACCACCAAACACACACCATGAGCTTTTTTTTGAGAAATATTCAGTTTGGGACTGTGTTTCAGCACTTCATCTTTATCCAACCATTGTACTGAACAGTTGTGATTATCAAATAGAATCCATTTTCGTCACACATAACAATACAGTGTAGAAATGGTTCGCCTTTATGCCATGACAGCAAAGAAAGACAAGCTTCAAGATGATTTCTCTTCTGATGCTCATTTAATTCATGTGGAACCCATCTCTCCAGCTTCTTTACCTTGCCAATTTGTTTCAAATGGTCCAATATTGTTGAAAGAGTAACCTCAAACCTTGATGCTAATTTACATGTAGGTTGAGATGGATTCACTTCCACTACAGCTTTCAGCTCAGCATTATCCACCTCGGTGTCAGGTTGTCCACGTGGTTCATTTTCAAGATTAAAATCACCAGAACAGAACTTCTCAAACCATTGACATACTGTGTGTTCATTAGCCACATCCTTCCCAAACACTATGCTGATATTTCAAGTTGCCTGTGCTGCATTGGTTCCACGAAAGAATTCATTTTCGAAAATAACGTGAATTTTTGACTTATCCGTGGTTTCACAGAAATTATTCTAAAGAAATTTGAAAGATAATCAAAAGCCAAAATGTGCGTTTGAAAGCCTGAGGGTGTACCTTCACAATAAAAATAAAACAAGAAATGTCAAAGTGAAATATCAGAGATATCAACTGTCAAACTTGGCACTTAAGGAAATCAGACATTTCATACCTAATGGTCTCATAAAATCGTAATATTGATGATGGTCTCATAAGATTGTAATATCGTATTTTTATAGTATCTTATCTACGTTTGGATATGTTTAGATACACAAATACTTCCCATTGTGTTACAGTTGCCTGCAGCATTCAGTACAGTTACATGCTGTATGGGTTTGTAGCCTAGGAGCAATAGGCTATACCACATAGCCTAGGTGTGTAGTAGACTATACCATCTAGGTTTGTGAAACACACTCTGTGATGTCCACACAATGATGAAATCACCTAACAACTCATTTCTCAGAATGTATCTCCATCATTAAGCAATGTTTCACTGTAAATATGAGCAGATTCAAGCCTAAGAGAGTTAAATAACCTGTTCAAGAACATGGACCTGAAAGAGCCATCTGATGCTAAAACCCTAGCACTACCCCACTCCGCCATCTTGCATCTACCGAAGAATTTTTATGATGTAGAATAAATAAATATTAATACTAGGCTAAGATTCAGAACTGGAGTCTAGTTTTATCTCTATAGCTTACTTTCCATGAGATCTTGAGTAAACCTGAGTAAACCAATTTCAGTTTTTCTCATTGGTAAAATCCTGCATTTGGATTATATGTCCTCACATGGCCTGTACTACTACAAGATTGTCATTTTTTTTTTCCGGTGAGAAAGGTGAAGAATGTGTGTGTACTGTGAGAAGAGGGAGCGTTATAAATATTTGTGAAATACATATCAATTGAATGCCATAATTAAGAGCATTGTAATAAGTTTTAGAACTACAGGTACCCTTCAAGGTCATCTAGAATGACCTCATTTTATAGATGGGATTAACAGTAGTTATGTTGCCCCAATAACACACATCAGAAATGGCTGAGCTGGATCATAAAGCACTCCGACTTAATATCATTCACCTGGAGAAAATAAATAGAAGAAACAGAACCTGGATTATGCAAAAAGTGTGTCCCATGCATATGACAAAAAAACAGCTCTCTTAAACTGTGCTCGCCAACTATTCCAAATGACCATCATAAAGTCTTCCAAGGATTCAGGCACAAGGAAGAACAGTTATTTATCGTGATGGCACTTAGAGGCACAGAATTATAATAGGAAATAGGGCAGGAATCAGCCACTTGATTAGCTACCCTTGCTAGTGTCTATTGTTCCGTAGGGGTTGCAATAGAAAATGATAATGTTTGGGAACTAACAAAAAGAATAGTTTTCATAGAGGGAGCAATAGAAAATGAGAAATAGCCATTAATTCAGGAGGAATATGTGACTGTCTTTTAGATACATCTGTGAGAGAAGTACTTACAAAATTTCTTTACACATGGTACATTTATTGTTGTATGATTTGCCGTCAGCATCCCGTACAGGATCACTCTCCCGAGTACAGGTGAGTTTTCCACTTTTCATTTGCTCTCGATACTCAGCACATTGGTCCTGAAAAGGGAGAAGAAAGCAGGCCTTCTGGATCACTCAGTCTATTGCATTGTTATTAAGTTGGTTAAACAATTTGTGTAAGGAAATTTCTTATCAACCTCCCCTTAAAAGAAATACAACATCTAGGGTTGCTAGCCTCAGGGAAAGAGGGGCTAGAAACATCCATATTCCAATGAAAAGAGGTCAGTTGTCATGGATACTAATGTTGCTTTCTACAAAAGGAAATTATAAAGATGGATGGAATTTAATAGCATGGATTAAAGGTTGGCAAACTATAGCCAACAGACCAAATCTCTCCTGCTGCCTGTTGTTAGGCTTTATCAAAACACATCCTCACTCATTTATTTAGATATTATGTATGGCTTCTTTTTCACAACAGACACAATACAACCCACCATGTCTACAATATTTATTATCTGGACTTTTACAGAAAAAACATGCTGACCTCTGCTGCAGATAAAAGGGGGAGAAAAATTCAAGGAGAAAGGACAAAGTTATACAAAATGTTAAGGAAAGTAGGCTTGACCAAATTATGGAGAAGATAGACAAAAACTCTTAACAAGTCTATTCCTGTTTAGGAGAACTCAGCTTCCTAAAGCAGAAAAGATGGGGAAAAAAAAAATCTGAAAGGCTGGAGTTTATCAATGGTAAATACTAGGCCTGTGTCAATTCTGGAAGTGAAGAGATGGTCTTGGTATTCTGAGGTCATAAGAAGATAAATAAGGTAACTATAATCTTGTGATGTTGTGTTCACAATCAAAGAATGACCTCACGTGCAATATTGTCATGCTGACACTTAAAAATGTCTCAAGAAATGTGCTAAACATTTGCCTAAGTTATTTTATTTTATCCCTAGAAGAGTATTATTAAATAAGAGAAACAAGAGTTCATTGAGATGAAGTAATTCACTCCATGTTTCACAAACCCAACTGGTATGGACAGGATCGTACCCCAGACTACCTGACTCAAAAGCCTATGCTCTTTCGTCACATTGTGCTGCCTTGGATCAACAGAAAAGATACCTCAAAAAAGTGGCTCCATCCAGGGCAAGAAAGAACAATGAAGAACATGTGATGCAATCAGATTACTGAAATGAGATAATTGCAAGGAAAAGTCAGGAGACTGGAGTAAGGGCAGCATATTGTTAATTATTTTCAGGTGTAAAGAAGTCCAGAGGAGACTTGAGAGGTGAAAAATTGCCCATATCCTACCCTACAGCCTTAATTAACAGGACACTCCTCTGTTCATCCAAGGATGCTTTCAGACACAGCACTGCATACATTCACCTGTGCCTTAGGCGATACAGGCCACATCATAGCCCCGTTGTCAATGAGTTGAGCCCGCTCTGGTTACTGAAATTTGTGGTAGCTCTCACCTGAGCATGCCCTCCTCCACCGCCACCAGAACCATGCCCTGCAGCATTTCTGTGATCTTCCTCTTCTTTCTTCTTTCTTTCTTCATCTTCTTTCTGGCTGGAAATTAGAAAGGAGCAGTAGGCAATAATAGATTACAGGGAGTGGAGTGTATTTCTGTGAGTTTCTCATCATATGACCAAATAAGATATGTATAGAATCCACCAGCATTGATTTAACATCTACTATGTTGCAGGCCTTCTCTGAGAACAAAAAAGATAAATTATGTGGAGTCCTCTACCTGGAAGAGCTCTTATTATAGTAAAAGAAAACCAACATGTACATTACCACAAAGACAAATATTAATTAGTCAGCACTTCATATATGTTCACTGGGGATCTCCAGCTGTATTTATCATATATACATTCGAGAGGCCCCAAAATAATTACTTCTCTACTAAATGTGTTTTTTCAAATGGATTTTCTACATTTCACAAAGAACAAAACATTGGACTCATCTCTGATTGCTCCCTGCCCTTCAGCTCACATAGCTATGGCCACATAACACCGATTTCTCCTTCGTGACAATCACGTCACTTTCAGCTTGATCCATTCACTTTCTTCTTCCTTCTCTTTTTCTCCTTTTCACTGATGACATATGAATATTCCCAAAGGAACTACATTTATGCCACTTACTCTCCTACCTGAAAAATTTCAGTGGCTTCGCATTACATAGAGAATTGACCTCAAAATCTTCGATCTGGCATTCAAAGTTGGTAAAGTTGGTAAGTTCTAACTAAACTGAACAACTTGATTTTTACTGTACATACTACAGTTTTCTTAATTTTGGATCTTCACCTATCCTGTTCTCTATTTCTCTTCTCATTCCTTCCTGTCATGTCTATATCTTATCCAAATTATAAAGTCCAGTTCTATCCATCCATAAAACTTTCTATTAATTGTCCTTCCCCAGAAGTAACATAACAAACAACACACATAATTTGTCATTTAAAAATTTCTCCTTTGTGTTATATTACCTTATGCCCATGTCTAATCCCTTGTGGACTATCTGATTTCTGAGAAGAGTGTTTGATTCATCTTTGTATAATCCTTATACACATTGTAGAGTGTAAATGTTCAGCAAAATGGCTGTTAAATGACTTAAATATCTTAAGTGTACTTCCAAACTGTGTGTAAAGAGCTACTTTTCATTTCCTGAAAATGTGATATTTTTGAAAATGTAAGTGAGGAGTTATATTGACAGTAAAATCTGTGTTTTCTTCCCAATGAGAATTCCAAGATAATCCAGGGAAGGGATCCACTTAACAGCAAAGGACTTAGGATTTTATCAAGAAATGTGATCTATCAATGGGCTCTACTCTAGGACAATAGAGAATGTAATAATCTAGTAATATATTGCCTATACTTTACAGATAAGCATTTTTTTCCATTGCGTGTAAGGCAAGGACAAACAACACATATGATCTGCCCATCTCATTGCTTCCCCAACTCTTCCAATCCACAGCGGAGGATTTTTGTGCACTCACAAGACTGCCTTGCACATGGCACACTTGTTGCCATGGGTCTTGCCATCTGGGCCACGCACAGGATCATTTTCTCGTGTGCAGAAAAGATTTCCATTTTGTAAAAGACTCCGGAATTCACTGCATGTATCCTAGAAAAAGAAAAGGCAAGAGCTTGGGTATTTTCTTGGAAATTAGTTTATTGAGTTCCTACTAAACACTTCCTTGGGAGGCAAAAAAGAGAGAAAATGACCTGAGGACTTATTTTTCTGGCAATTATATTGTTTAATTCCTATTAAGTACACAGGACTTAAAAAGAGGATCGTATTTCTTTTTCTTTGAGAGTTAGCCCCACCTGTTGTCACATGTAAGACTTAATAAACTGAATTTCTCTGAGGACTGGTCACAGCTCTTGCCCAGGGCTTTAGTGTTCATCTCTCATGTTAGAATGCAAAAAGACACTGCACATGTCACAGAATTTAAAAATTTCGGGTGTGGATACGACCTCAAAGTGCATCTAGGTCAAGCATGCACGCTGTCTCTCAATCCCTTTTATGTCCTGCCGGCCAAGTCATTCACTTTCTGTTGAAACACCTGCAGTGATGCAGACTCCACTACGTTCCAGACAGTCCAATCCAAGATTTCCACTAGACGGTTCCCACAAATGAGCCATAGTTTTACTTTTGGGGAATCTTAGAAAATAAATCTTATAAATCCTATCGGATCCCCGCTGTATGGGTTTAATTTTCTTCATCATTTAAAATGGGATGAATATGTTTCTTCAGAGCAGCAGTGTTAAAGTATTTGATTTCCTTCAGAGAAATCAAGGATATTTTTCTTCTCCCACATGAGAGTCCCTCAGATATTTGGGGAAAGCTTTCTTGCTCTCCCACACCTCCCTATATTCTTTTCCAAGAGCTAAACATGCTCAGATATTTGAGTCATTCTATTTATGATACGGTTTCAATGCCACTTCTCATTCTGAATTCTGTCCCTTTTCTTAAAGAATTTAACATTCTGTTTCAATAGTTTTTGATGAGGGCAGGGGAATGACCACAAGCTGGAATAACCTCCCTGGAGTTAATCTTCTTAAATTCAAGAAAATATTATTTGGGGATGCTACATTTTTGTTTTCTCCCCAAATGCAGATACCAGAAAATAATCAAAGGTAAAGCAAGGAATATTTTATACCTGGTTTGACCAAATAGGGTAATCCAAAACACACAGGAAGAATGCTGGAATTGAGGTCAGGAAGTCTAGGTTTGTATTCTATTATTTCCGGTTTTCAACTGTGAGAACTTTGAAATATGAAGATGTGATAACAATACTCCCACTAACTCTGTAAGCAAATTCTTCCTTCTCTCTCTGAATTCCAAATCTTCATTTTAAAATATAGGAATAAAGTAAATCAGGGGTTTGTGAATTGTGACCTGGAGCAAAATCTGACCAACCACCTGTTTGTAGAAATAAAGTTTTATTGTAACATAGCCATGTTCATTTGTTTGTGTATAATCTCTGGCTACCTTAGAACTCTGACAGAGTTGAGTAGTTGTGACAGAGATTATATGGCCACAAAACCTAAAATATTTAGTATCTGTCCCTTTAAGATAAAGTTTCTCATCCTCTGGACTAAATGAATTCTGCGTTCCCTCACAGCAAGGGCCTTCAGTAATTCCATGAGTTATTTTTACAGAGATACTGCAAAACTTTATCCTTTCAGTGTAGTGTGAACAATACAGGAAAACTACCTTTTCAGAATTTCTTTTAACTTTTGCTCTGGATTCAGCTTCTGCTTTTTCTTTTGCTTCCTGCTGGCTGTAAGAGAAGGGAGGAAAAAACAATTATTCATAGTACCCAATACGTACTATCCTAAGAAGACATTTCTCTAAGAGAAAAGACAATCCATTACTCCTATGCATCTATGGACTTAGCTTGAGAGTGGAAAGGTACATGCATGCTCCTCCCTGCCATTGTTCTTGTATTTTATGTTTCTTAAAGAATAAGACACATAAGCCATCGCAAACTGGTAAATACATTTTCACCACTGTATTATTTTTGGAAAATAGAGATATTGTCCTTCTCTCCAGAAAGCAACTAGGATATTAATAAATGTTAACAAATTTTCAATCTGTTAGCACCCAATGATTACACCTTTGGATTATTCATGATAATGACTTATAAATGCAGAGAACAGAAGTCCTAGTCTTTCTAGGTCACTGACTCTGGGGTAATTTGTCCCTGGCACATGGTTCTTTCTTGATGGTGATTCAAGTAGCTTTCAGAACACTGGAGAACACTAAAAAGAAATATGCTGAGTATATGGCTTTATAACAGTAAATCCCCAAACTCAACGCAAAGACAGCCTTTATCATCTACCTCTGGAGAAAGCCTGTGGAGTCATCCCCTTCGCCCACCCAAGGCTTATCTTCCCCTACACTTAGTGGCAACAGTGGCTGCATCTCTACTCACAAGAAGGCCTCACACATGGAACAGGTGTTGCCATGGATTTTCCCATCTAGACCTTCGATAGGGTCATTCTCTCTGGTGCAGGGGAGTCGTCCGTCCCTCACATAGTGACGGAATTCACCGCACAGCTCCTGTCAAAGGGAGGAGGATTTAAGAATCAGATGCCTAAACATTGGAAAGCTTCCTCCACATCACCCCTTTGAAAACTAAAAAAATAATGGACATAGAGAAGGTGATGAGAAGGTCGATACAAAAGGTTGATATTAGCTAAGATGCTTTTCAGAGGTCTGGATCACACATTATTCGGAATTTAAGATTACTATTATTTATCTCATTAGAAAACCACCAATTCAAGTATTATTCTGTGCTAGGTATCAGGAGAGATATAGAGAAGAATAATTTATGGTCTCTTAAATTGGTTACGGAACTCGTGCTATGCAGAATAGCACCCCCATAAACACACCCAATATGTCCAATCCTAATATCCAGAGCCTGTGAGGATACGACCTTACATGGGAAAAGGGGCTTTGCAGACATAATTAATCAAGAACCTTGAGATGGGGAGACTATTCTGGATTGTTCTAATGGGCTCAACATAATCACAGGGTCAGTCCTTAAAACTGAAAGGGTGCAGCAGAAGAGAGGGAGAGGGAGATGCAGCTAGAGAAGAACAGCCGGAGAGATGTAACGTTGCTGGCTTTGGAGATGGAGGAAGGTGTCTAAGAGCCAAGGAACACGGACGGCTTCTAGAAGCTAGAAAAACAGAGATGTATTCTGTCCTAGAGACTACAGAAAAGAATGCAGCCTTGCCAACCCTTCGATTTTAGCCCTTGTCAGACTTCTCACCTACAGAACCATAAGAGAATAAGTTTATGTCATTTTAAGTCACCAAGTTGTGGTAATTTGTTACGGCAACCACAGAAAACTAATACAGAGTTTTTACTTTACTTGGAGAAAATACACAGAAGCAACTGTAAGTTAGAATAAAGTAAATGATATAACTCAAAAATAAAGAAAATCAATGGCATAATATTATAAACAATAGAGAAAAATAATTGATCTCCTCTCCAATGCACAAGCAATTAATAGATTTAGCACAAATAAATTGAATAAGGACAAAGGAGTCCTCTTATACATGAGGACCCAAATACACGTCCCCAGTTTGCAGTCACTGAGGATGCAGGGGTGAGGAGGAGGCAGGAGATTTGTCTACAGATAGTGATCACTGAATATTACGCGGCTCTGACGATCTGAAACGACTACCTGTACTGCTTCTCTCTTCACCTTTTCAGCCTCAACGTCCTCCTTTTCTTCTTTGTTGTTATTTTTCTTCTCTTCTTCTTCAAGTTTACTGCAATAGAAAAAGAAGACACAGGCTGAATAAAATCCCCCATTCTCTTTGGTAGTATGTTTCAAGAAAGAATGAGGATCCTCCAAACCTCATGTCAGATTCAGTCTTTAGAACAAATTTACTCAGTCCAAGAGGTGCTGTTGCCTTGGCCAGTGGCACAGATAAATATAGTTGGTTACAGCCCCCGCTAAAAAGTCTCATCACTGTTTATTCTACTGTGTATGCTGTCAACCTCTCTGTTGAAGAAACTATGCAGTGTATTTAAGGTTAGATCAGGACGTGTGAAAGTTAAGAGATAATAACTTTGCACCTCTTTAAACAGGAATTATTTAAATATTTTTCTCAACATTTATTTTAGAGTGAAGCTCAGGGAGGGATTGGGAGATGCTAATAATCAGCTTCTCCTATATTGCACCACACAGTGGAGCTCTGGTCACATGGTTACCCACACCACTCAACAAAGCAAAGGCCTAGGAGGCCCCGGGCATGGCTTAACAAGAAAACCTTTCAGTAAACAGGTATTATATGATCCTGCTTCTGAGGGGTCTCACTCTACACTAAGCTATTTAATCAAAAGTATGCATTTCATCGACATTCAGTAATGTCCCTGAAAGGAGAAATACAATTCTCTCTATTCCATTTTTGTTCAAGTTATTTTAACTGTCTTTATATACTGGTCGCACAGACCTCTGATCAACTGCCTTTTACTTAACCCATGTCTGAATATATTCAAAGCATCATAAAATGTCAAGAATGGGAGAAAGATTCAAGAGATCACCCAATTCAGATCATGAAACTTTTGCTCTCTCTTTTTTATGAATGAAGATTATCAGATGTTAAAAACATATTAGCCCTAAATTGAGTCTTTCCCCTTAACTTAATTAGAAGCTAGAAGGATAATTGAATATAGAATAACATTGTCACTATATAATTCAACATTATTTTACTTAGTCTTGTCTATCTACTTTTAAAATTTTCCAGTGAAGGAGCTCAGGAAATTCCACCCCAAAATATGACTCCTTGGTATAAAGACTATTTTGAATCACAGGCCCTTTGAGATCACCAAGGCACTGGAGGGGGCTTTCTCTCTATCTGCATAAACCAGACTGACCTGATCAAAACATCAAAGGGGCAACTGACTTTCCTTTTTCTCCCTGTTATCCCAATATATTACAGGAAAGAAGATCAAGAATACAACCAGACCTAACCCAAATCATTTAAAACATTATACCTGTCTCTCAGGTCAATTTACAAGTCAATCTGTTTCCCTATCCATTCATCATCCCTAACAACCCCTATACTCCTCATTTCCTCCCTCCCCTCTAAAAGACATGTACAAAAATATCTCAACTTCATTGGGATACTGGATAATCACTCTGTGATTTCTCCCATGCATATGGTATTGGCAAATAAATATTTCTCTTATTAATCTGTCTTAACTAGGAGTTGATCTTTCAGCTAACTTTCAGGGGAAAGGGCAAGTTTTCCCTCACCCTACACTAGCATACAACTTATGGCATATATTCTGCACATGTAGGAAAAATTCAAAACTCAGGGGTGATCGATGATGAAGAAATTCAGTGGGAGAGATGGGGAAGGATACTCACAACACGCTCGCACACATGGCACACTTGTTTCCATGCATTTTACCATCTGGACCAAGGACAGGATCACTCTCCTTGGTGCAGGCAAGCATCCCATTTCTCACTTGGTCCCGGAATTCACTGCAGGTTTCCTGGAAAATGAAGAAAATATTTTCTCAGAGCAGTTTTCTACCCTTCCTGAATATTTTCTATGGTGAGGAATAAGTAATACAGAGTAAAAAGTGAAAAGAAAAGTGATAACAGGTAACAGTAAATCAGTAAGTATTCATGGAGCTTCCATCATGAATGCAGAATTGTCCTGGCAGTGTAGCAGACCAGGAAATATTTATCATCCTCCTGAGGGTTATTATGATAAGATGCAGAAGAAGGCTGACAGACCCCTAGAAAACATATTTCCGTGTTGGGGTGCACACCACAGTCTATAAAAGCTATGAAAAATAAGAGGTGGGGAGAGTCTGTAGGCAGACCCAGAAGAGGTGCCGTCCTGGAAGAACCCAGAATATTGCAGAGCTGTGTTTTTTCTTTAGGAGGCTGAGAAAAAAGACAAAAAACATGCTAAACTAAGAAATAAAGATATATATTTATAGAGAGAGGAGAGAATAAGTCAATTCTTTGAGAAACTGACATCTTCCTGGGAGTGAACTGATAAAGTGTAGGAATGCAGATGTAGATTTGAACCAGGAGAGTAATGATAGATGGAGAGAAGGAGGCGTGTTTTAGGACCATTGGAAACATCTTCAGAGGACTTGGCAACTGGTCAAATATGATGGCTGAAACAAATTTTCAATTCTAAATTACCAATGAAAAGATAGATCCAGCTAACAGAAACAGCTATTGAAAAAATGAATCATTCCAAAGGTAAATTTTTAAACTGTGTCAACTTTTCCCCAGATAATGATTAGGCTTGTACTTCTGCAGGTGTTGTTAAGAAATAGAAAAAATAAAGGTAAATCTTGTATATGGCTATTATATGAAAGTAATAATAGCTATGTGAATTATGTAAATTGAAATTAGTAAACCGCACAAGTTAATATTAAAAATCTGTGCCTAACAACAGAAATCTAATAAAAGCCAAATATGGGGGAAATCCCTTACAAAAAGTTAACACCACACTTTTTATGAAATGAACCTCGAAATTTGAATAATCATGAAATAAAATTGAAAATCTGGAAACTTCTGGTTAAAAGCTTTCTTTGTTCATTTCAGGCATGAAAATCAAGCAGGAAACATTTATTCTAATGAGATAACCAGAATGCTCTTGTAAAGAAAAACATGTCAGAACACACCATCAGCATTCCAGAGAAAATTACCTTTGCAGCTTCTCTTTTAGCCTTTGCTCTTGCTCTTTCTTCTTGTTGACTGTAAGAAACAAAAAAAGGAAGAGAGAAGAAGAAATGCAGTATAGTAGATCCTTTACATTCATGGATTGATCATTCAGTGCTTTGACTGCTCTCAAGAAACCCCAAAGATACTATAGTAGTTTGTAATTTTATTAAATAATAAACAAGAATGCTTCAGCTCACTTCAAGAGAATGTTGTGCAAGAGAAAGCTCCTTACTTAAGGAATAGACCTATTTAACTTCCCAGTATATGTACTCCAATAATACGTTCTTATTTGCTGATTCTTTTGCATCTGTGATAACTCTTTATAGAGTCCCACTATTTGGCCTCTGGGAGGCAGTATAGCTTGGTGGTTAAGAGGAAAGTCTGCAGAGCCAGACCACATAAGGAAAGCAAGTGCTTAACCTCTCCGTGCCTTCCTCATTTTTAAGTAGGGAAGAAGGTTGAGGGGCAGGGGAGAAGGAGTAGAAGAAGTAATAAGAGATATGAGGTATTGACATCATCACCATTGTCATCTTTGAAAGTAAACCTTCCAAAAATAGGCATACGATGAAAATGAAGCGAGAATGATAGCTCTTACATTTTGAATAACTAACAGTGTTACAGATTGAGTTTAACGGATTGAATCTATAGCATAATTGGACATGTAATACGAATAACTCAGGATGTACAGACAAAAAAATTGTATAATTTGTGAAAATGTTTTAATATGTTCCAATCAACATAAGACTTGCTCATTGATCAAATTAAAACTTTTTAAAAAGTAGGAAAGATTGTGCTCATATGGTATGAGAGCGTGCAAAACAATGACTCTATGGAGGGTAGATGAGTCTCAAGAAAATCAATAGCCTTTGTGAACATATCTACAAAACATGAGGTGATAAAAGTATTTCTTTTTGATAAGAAATTTTTATGTTTGTGAGATAAAATAGATTCAAAATTGTAGGTTTTTTCGGACTTTTTCCTATGAAAACTGATCTATTAATAAACTTTACCACAAGTCTAAGTTGACTAAAAAATTTAAGCAGCATTTTTTCTCTTAATGGAAAATTGTCAGAGAAGGCAACAAGTCTGACCACTAGGTGGCAGAATTACTTCCTTGTTACTGAAAGATTAATGTGGAGGAAAAAGGAAAACAGGTTGACACATAGGTAAATATATCTACCAAGAGTTGGTAAAGGCCTTGCTAAGTGATTATATCCTGTCTACACCCTACAGTGAGACATATATTATCATTTTCTTCATCTCCACGTCGTATATACTGTCCTTGACTTTTCCATCATACTCAACTTTTCTGAGCCTTTGTTTTTTCCATCTGTAACTTGTGACAACACAGAATCTATTTCATATGGTTGTTGTGAAGATTAAATGAGATTAGGCAGCAAAGCTCCAAGTGCCAGACAATTACATGCACTCAATAAATGTTTGTTATGACAATTAGGTAGTCATCTTCTTAACTTTCCATCTAATAGACTTTGAGTGCTCCGTGACTCCAACGCTGTGGGAGAAACCTGCGGGAACTACATTGCTCTCTATCAGGGAAGACTGAAAACTAAATCCTTTCACTGATTCTCGGCACATAGAAAATAAATTGGGTATCCTTTTGGTCAAAAATCAAGTTTAGGCCGGGCGCGGTGGCTCACGCCTGTAATCCTAGCACTCCGGGAGGCCGAGAAAGGCGGATTGTTTGAGCTCAGGAGTTCAAGACCAGCCTGAGCAAGAGCGAGACCCCATCTCTACCAAAAATAGAAAGAAGTTAATTGGAATGCTAAAAATATACAGAAAAAATTAGCCGGGCATGGTGGCGCATGCCTGTAGTCCCAGCTACCTGGGAGGCTGAGGCAGGAGGATCGCTTGAGCTCAGGAGTTTGAGGTTGCTGTGAGCTAGGCTGATGCCACGGCACTCTAGCCCAGGCAGAAGAGTGAGATTCTGTCTCAAAAAAAAAAAAAATCAAATTTAGGAAACTCGTAAACTCTTGTTTTAGGGGCCATATCCTGTCATCCATTCTAAAGTCCCATGCTTTAAGCCCCTATAAATGGGCATTCAACTCCTACACAACAAAATCACCATTCTTGAGTCCTTCCCTACTCTGTTACAAGATCAATCTTCATGTTGAACACAAATTTGTCTCTCAGTAGCTCTTATCCATTTAATTCTATTTCTTAAAATCACATGGAATAAATGGAAAGATAATAAACTTAAAAAATACTCATAAAAATCTTCCATGCACTATAATGATATTGTACATGTAATTGCATCTATATCCTATTTTAGTTGATAATTTTTTGGAAAACGAAAAGAAATTAGTATGATTATCATGGCATATACTCTTTTCTGGATGAAAGATTCTAGATTACTTCTTCTTCATCTCGTTTTTTCTTAATTTGTGTTTTTAATTGACAAATAATAATTGTATAATTTATGGAATTCAATATGATGTTTTGATATGGTGCAAGTATTAAGTCAAGCTAATTAACATGGTCACCTCATGTATCATTCTTTTTCTGATGAGAACATCTATAATCTACTCTTTTAGCAATTTTGTAATATATGATATATTATTATTAACTATATAGTAACCATGTTGTGCAATAGATCTCAAAAACTTATTCCTCCTAACTGAAACTTTATAGCCTTTGATCAACATCTCCTCATTCCCAACCCCACCCTCGCCCCACCCCCAGCCTCCAGTAATCACCATCCTACTCTCTACTAAGGCTTAAACTTTTTTAGATTTCACATGTAAGAGAGATCATGCAGTATTTGTTTTTCTGTCTGGTTTATTCTACATCTCTTTATATCACAGGAGTTACTATACAATCTGAAAGCTGTCCACTTGCTTTTTTGTTGTTGTTGCTGTTATTTGTTTGTGTTTTACTCCATTTAAATGTGACAACCAAAGCTGAACACTACACTGAAGAGGAAAATGCATTATTCACAATTGTTAAAAAACTTCCCAGGGCAGTTCCCACTTCTCAATCCCACAGAAGCCCTGGGGCCACTGCTCTACTTACAATAAAGCCTCACACATGGAGCAGGTGTTGCTGTGCATTTTCCCATCTGGGCCCTGGATGGGGTCCTTCTCTCTGGTGCAAAGAAGTGGTCCATTCTTCCTGGCTTTGCGGTATTCACTACACAATTCCTGTGAAAGTGGGGAAGAAAGTTGGAAGTGTTGAACATAGGTTGGATCAGATTGCAAAATAGCTGAAGTTTAGACTTTTTCCTCCTAAATGGGAATGAGCAATTGGCTTATTTTAGAATAGTTCTTAATTTGGAAGTCGTGAGTATTTTTAGGTGATAAAAGCAATGATCCCTCAACCAAGAAATGGTCTCATATGCACATGTGTACCTGCACACAAGAGATACACACAAAAATACAAACTGTACAAATGTTTCATACAATTTTAGGGAACTTGCATGTTCCTTGAATGCCATCTATGGATCCAAACCTCCACATGCCCCTGACTTGTTGGAGAAGGTACCCTCACCTCAAAAGAAGTTCTTTTCTCAGATTGTCTCTTATTCCTGGATTGACCTTCCTTCCTTTTCTTTTCTTCTTCTTCTGCTTGGCTAAAAGAGAATGGTTAAGTAAGAGATGAGTAGGAATCATAGAATCTCCATACTGGAAGTCACATCAAATATAATTTAATTATCACAGTTAACATTTATTAAATTCTTATATTGTGTCTAACACTGTGCTCCTACTATGAAATTTTCACCATGGCATGTAGTAAAATTATTATTAGAATCCCATTTTACAAATAAGAAACTGATAGACAGAATGTATAACTTGCGCAAGGTCACAGACATAGTAAGTATAGAATAGGGATTTAAACCCCAGCTAAATGTGGTTGTTTTCTAAACTTCCAGTGCTCACTCTTGTGTCTCTGATGACTATCTAGCCTTTGCTTCAATCTGCCGGTAAAGTCTCTACCTACATCATCCTTGACAGCCAATGGTAAGTCATTTTATCTTTGAAATCCTCAAACTATTAGGAATTTCTTCCTGGCTATGAGCTGGAACCTGTTTTCCAGAGCTTTCATTCATTGGCCCATTGGCTTTACTTTAATCCATGGAGATAACCTAAAACTAATCCTATTTCCACATTTAAAAACAAAAACTACTGGAATATTTCAAGACGATGACTTTCCCCTTGCCTAAGTTGGCTCAAGTCTTAACAATTCTCAAAGGACATGATTTTTACACATTTCCAATGAGGCATTTTTTCTAAATATCCCTTAACTATTTTATTTTCCTGTTGAAGTGTCCTTCTCTTAATAAAACATAGAAATTAAATAGAAAAGACAAAACCCTTCCTTATTTTCCCAGCCTCAGTCCTACTCACAAGAAGGCCTCACACATGGAGCAGGTGTTGCCGTGCATTTTCCCATCTGGGCCCTGGATGGGGTCCTTCTCTCTGGTGCAAAGAAGTGGTCCGTTCTTCCTGGCTTTGCGGTATTTACTACACAATTCCTGTGAAAGTGGGGAAGAAAGTTGGAAGTGTTGAACATAGGTTGGATCAGATTGCAAAAATAGCTGAAGTTTAGACTTTTTTCTCCTAGACGGGAATGAGCAATTGCCTTATTTTAGAATAGATCTTAATTTGGAATTCATGGATATTTTTAGGTGATAAAAGCAATGATCCCTCAACCAAGAAATGGTCACATATTCACATGTGTACCTGCACACATACAAATACACACAAAAATACAAACTGTACAAATGTTTCATACAATTTTAGGGAACTTGTATGTTCCTTGAATGGCATGTACAGATCCAAACCTCCATGTGCCTCTGACTTGTTGGAGAAGGTACCCTCACCTCAAAAGAAGTTCTTTTCTCAGATTGTCTCTTATTTCTGGATTGACCTTCCTTCCTTTTCTTTTCTTCTTCTTCTGCTTGGCTAAAAGAGAGTGGTTAAGTAAGAGATGAGTAGGAATCATAGAATCTCCATATTGGAAGTCGTGTCAAATACAATTTAATTACTACAGTTAACATTTATTAAATTTTTATAATGTGCCTAACCCTGTGCTCCTACTATGAAATTTTCACCATGGCATGTAGTAAAATTATTATTACAATCCCATTTTACAAATAAGAAAATGACAGACAGAATGAATAATTTGCCCAAGGTCACAGAGATAATAAGTATAGAATAGGGATTTAAACCCTAGCTAGAGGTGGTTGTTTTCTAAACTTCCAGTGCTCACTCTTGTGTCTCTGATGACTAGCTAACCTTTGCTTCAATCTGTCAGTAAAGTCTCTACCTACATCATCCATGACAGCCAATGGTAAGTCATTCTGTCTTTGAAATCCTCAAATTATTAGGAAGTTCTTCCTGACCATGAGCTGGAACCTGTTTTCCAGAGCTTTCATTCATTGGCCTATTGGCCTCACTTTAATCCATGGAGATAACCTAGAACTAACCCTGTTTCCACATTTAAAAATAAAAACTACTTGAATATTTCAAGACAACGACTCTCCCCTTGCCTAAGTCTGCCCAAGTCTTAACGATCCTCAAAGGACATGGTTTTTTCACATTTCCAATGAGGCATTTTTTCCAAATATCCCTTAACTATTTTATTTTCTTGTTTAGTGGCCCTCTGCTAATTAAACATAGAAATTAAATAGAAAAGACAAGACCCTCCCTTATTTTCCCAGCCTCAGTCCTACTCACAAGAAGGCCTCACACATGGAGCAGGTGTTGCCGTGCATTTTCCCATCTGGGCCCTGGATGGGGTCATTCTCTCTGGTGCAAGGGAGTTTTCCATTCCTCAAAAACTTTCGATATACACCGCAAAGGTCCTGCCAAAATAAAGAAAGTAAGCTGGACATATGCTTTATTTTTATTCAAAGCAGAAGATTCAGACATCTACATTGGCAGAAACTAATGTTTTATCTCCTTGAGCCAGGATTTTGTGTGTGTGTTTATCTCCAATGTAAAATTTAACGCAACAACAATAAAAACCTTACCATTTGTTAAGAGATGGAACCCATAAGGCATACTAGGTTGTCCCAATATAATAAAAGAGGTACACAAGCAAACTCCACTATAATCTAAACAGAATAAAGTAAGCGCAAACACATATGTACAAGAAAATCTGAGAACTCAAAGGTCAGTACCATGCAATCTGATTGTGGAAACCAGGGAAGATGTCAAGGAGTAAGAATAATTTAGGTGAGTGTGAAGAGTAAATAGGATCTTCCTGGGTAAAAATAGATTAGGAAATATGCACACCAGATTATGAAAATAAAATAAACTGAAAAACACAGATGGGAAACTACATGATACATACCAGAGCATGAATTTTTGAATGAAGGTAAAGAACTGAAGAAGAGAGGTAAGATTAGAACACTTCTTGCAGTTGATGATGAGCTACTTAAGGGTTATTATGATCTGATTTACATTTTGAAACATTGCTCAAGTTGTGTTAGGGAGAATGGATGGATTAGGGAAAGGACAGGATCCAGAGGGAGAATTAGGAGACTTTTGTCATGAAAACAATAGGTGATGATAACTGACCTAAGACTTTGGAAACTAATATTTTAATACTTCAGACATAAGAATCATGCTTTTTTGGGAATCGTGGTATTTTTATCTCAAATTGGATGTGAGAGTTCAGAAATTCATATGAAGAAAGTATAAATGTAGAGTTTCTCTGCAAAGTGTTTAGCAAAAGCTAACAGGGTCTCTAAGTGATGAAACTAAAAGTAGAACCCAGTTTTTCAGACTTCAGATAAGTTCCTTTTATTTTACAGGGTTAGCCTTTGAAGTAACCACAATGGATGAATCTTCCATAGCCTTCATCTCAATGTCATCTACAGTCTGAAGTGTTAGGGTTTCTAGGGATTTTTACAGAGCAGAATTCCACCCTTTAGGCTCTTTGAAGTGTGTTCAAATTATAGTGCCAAGTAGGATTTATTGGATGGATTCCACTCACTGCATATGAGGGTGCTTTTCCAGATTCTCTTTTATTTCTTGCCTGTGCTTCAGCCTTTTTCTTTTCTTCAGCTTCTGCTTGGCTGAACGAGAGAGGAAATGAAAGGGATCCATTAGGACCAAACGCATGCAATGATTTCTCCACATCCCTGCACTGCTAGTCTGTTTTCCACCCCTTAGGGAGGAGCAATGTTATTTCTTTATCACTACATATCAATGAGAAGCAACTAAACATTCTCCAGGATGGTATGATACCATGACTTTTTCATAGTTTCTGCTTAATGTTGGAAGAAAGACCCCAACAGTGGGCCTGGAAAACTTGCTGTCTATAAACTCGCTTTCTTTCATGTGGTTAGAAAAAGAGCATCATCAATGTCCACGACAGAGGTGTCAGAGATATCAAAATTAGAACCATGGTGACATAATAGCTGGAGGCTGAAAGTGACGTTAACAAAGCACATCAACTTGTCCCACTGTCTCTCAGAGAGGATGAGAGACAGAGAAGGCCTTAGTTATACTCTGAGAATATGACTACAGCCACCACTCTCTCACATCCACGATCTACCTACCATGTCAGGCATACCCTAGCTTTTATTTAAGCTTCAGTGTATTGCTTACTTATGACTGTTGTAGCCAAAAGACAAAATGGGAGGCAGGTGGAAAACAGCCAAGAATTTCCATACACTGTTAAACCAAATAAGTCTAAATTTGTTTTGTACAATGGAATTGCATGGTACATACAGTTAACTGATGGTCTTTCAACCATTTTGGTTGTCAATCAAAACAAAAACCCATAGATTCTAAATATAAGTCAAATACTTAATCTGACTCAACTAAATAAAGTAAGAGCTCTTCTAAATTTTTAAAGAAAACAGGCAATTCTAATTTATTGAGAAATGTCACTTTATATAAAGTAACATCCATTATAATTTTATAAGAGTTTATGGCTATTTCATGGGCAATTTGACTCCATTCAATTTCTGCATTAAGTGCTAATTTTGGATCCTAAATCTCCATGGAAGACCAGATGTCTATAAGCTGCTAACCTAAACAGGTTCACATGTGAAGCTTCAGGGGTGAGTACAAGGTCATGTTTGTCAAGATGTTCCAGTGTCAAAAGACAGAGCATCAGAGAAAACAAGACATCTTGAAACAAGTGACTCTAGGTACTTACTCTCAGGGCTCTTACTGACATTCCCTGTGTAACTTATTCAACTCACTATCCTGTTTGAAGCCACAGTTTCTCCATTTATGAAACAAGTTGGTTCTATTAGATTATCTGCAAGGTCCCTTCTTTCTTTGACATTCTAAAACTCTATACTCACAAGTAGGCTTGACACATGGAACACAAGTTGCCATGCATTTTTCCATCTAGACCACGAACAGGGTCATGTTCTCTGGTACAGAATAGCCTTCCGTTCTTTGCCTGATCTTCATATTCACTGCAGCGTTTCTGAATAATGAAAATAAGACAATTTAGATACAATTCTCCATTCTCTATAAATGTCAAATGTTTTACAAAGAAATTGGAAAAGATAAATTAAGGATAAAAAAATAAAACTTTTAGGATTTAGAATCATCCAGAAATTTTGTGATGTTTTTCTTCTTTTAATATTCAGCCATTTAAGTAGTCAAAAATGTATTAAATTAGGGAGATATAATTATGAATATGATTTATTTGGTCCTTCAGCAATCAGTGGAAAGGACAAGTAATTGCAATATAAAAAGCTAAGGGGCTATAACACAGGTCTGAATTAAGGATGTACAAGTACAAAAAAAAGAATGATTCGTGGAATTTCAGAGAACAACTTATGTCTGAGTTCTATCTTGAGGGTGTATCCAGAAACACAATGTGGTAAAAAGGTCCTCCAAGAGGAATTATGATATGCAAAGGCATAGAGGTGTGAAAGAACATCTTCTTTTGAGATAATCTAACATATTCATGAGTATAGTAGCTACAGAATTAGTTTGTTTAAATAGATGAAAGTTTGGGAAGTGGTCAATTAAAAATAAGACCAATAAACTTTGAAAGGAATTTGGATTTTATTCCAGGGCAATGAAAAAATGACAAATATTTATGACAAAGAATGTGTGGAGATGTGTGGAGGATTTGAGTGAATAGAGATAAAATTAGGGAAATTATAATAATTAGATTACAGAAGGAGAAAGAAAGAATGACAGAGAGAAAGAAAAAAGGAAAGCGAGAGAAAAAGAAGAAAGGGAAGAAGGAAGAGAGGGAGGGAGGAGAAATTTTTAAATATCAAAAAATGGTGGAGGGACATTTGAATACTAAAATTAATTGAGGGGTAGAAAGGATTGAGGGGTAGAAAGCAGTTGAAAATGAGGCCTTGCCATGAGATGTAGTTACACAAGGAAGAAGGTTAAACTACAAACTACACATCAAAAAAGAATAGACAACTATCTGTAAGAAATAAGTTAGATAGGGTTTCTACACAAAATGAAAGGGTCCCAATATACTCTAGGATATCATCAGACATTTTGCAATGCCATCGACTCATGGAAACATCTCCTATTCTATGAAAACAACACGGAGGATGAATTGAAACTCGAGTACTGAGGAAGACGAAGACAAATTATACAGACCAGGCAAGATGGTAATGCGTTCATAAGGAAAATTATTAGCTTTCTGAGCTAAAGTGATAACAGCAGAAGAGCACTCAGGTGACAAGTTTAAGAGATGTTTAAAAAGCAGAATGCACTATGATTTTAAAGGAAGAACAGTAAAATTCTACATTGATATTGTTGTTAAAATGAATACTTCCGCAACAGCTACCACATATTGGAAGAGTACATATCACACTTTGAATTCAGAAAATGTTTTGATATATCACCTTCATTTAGAAGTGTGAAACAATGTTACCAATGTGACTTGATTAATTTCCTCCAAATAGAGCTAGAAATTGTAAAGCCATAATTTTTCTCCTAAATCTTATAAAACAATAATTATAAATTAGTTTTCAGTACACCGATTAGTAGTGGGAAAAATATTAACCAATACTGAAAATGCATACCAGAGGAACACACAGACACACACGAAAGTCACAACTAGATTTATCAAACTAATCCTCACCTCGATTTCTCTTTTAACTTTAACTTTTTCTTCAGTTTCTCTCAGATTTTGATCTGCTTTATTATTTTCTTCTAAAAAACGCCGCTTGCTGGAGAAAGAAAAATAAATAAATGAGTGGAGATGCTTCAAATCTTATAATGAAAAATAATCGCTAGGTACAGATGGAAAAACAGCCAAGTTTTCCTGTTCTAGTATACTTTCAGGTCACCTTAAATCCCCATTCTGCCTTTCATTTTGCCTTTATATTATGTATGTCATTTCCTTCCACTAAACGGTCTTTTTTTCATCTCCCTTTCTTTTAAATCTCCCCAGTTTAAATCTATCATTTTTTAAGAAGACATCTCAAATCTCAAATAGACATGAGCTCTACATCTATCACTGTTTTTTTATAACTGAATATCCTTCTATTATGGAACAGTTCTAATTTTGTTTTACAATATACAAATATATATGTGTGTTTGTTTGCATGCCCATGGCTTATTCTTGCTATTAACCTTAAGCTTCTTGAAAACAGGGATCTTCATTCATATTTTCATTCATTCATTTACTCATCATTTACTTAGTAACTATCTTTTTGGGGTAAGCATTGGCCTGGGCCCTGGGTATACCATAGTATACAATACAAACACACGCCCTGTCCTCCTGGAACTCTTGAGCCTAGTGGAGAAGACTGATAGTCAACACATAGAGAAATAAAATAATGATATATTTACCAATGTTGTGATTATTATAAAAGATAATTATTAAGAACTATTAGCATTGAATTTCAATTAGGGACTTTAGGAAGTCTTATCCAAGGAAAGATAATCTGAAAATATAATCTCCAAGGGGAGGGGACATTAGCCAGCCAAGATCAAGAAGAACTGGCAGGAGGAGAGAACACAGGGAAGGGCTTAGAGAGCTCAAGGATCTGGCAGAAAGCGTCACGAGACCTCACCTGAGGTCTTCATAAAGATCGTAATTTATATGTTGTGGGATTTGCCCTCATTCCCATGTCCCATGTCCCAGATGAAAAGATGAGGGTAATCCAATTAATGTAAAAATATGAATTTTTTGAGGGTGTCACATCAACTCTGTCACAGTGGGATAATTACCAAAAAAAGAAAAAAATCAAAATCTTGGCACCTGCTTTTATCCCCATTCTGTACTACGGTTAGTTCATAAAGAAGCTCACAAAAGTCACAGGGGTGAATCCTAAGAAGTATTCTTAGCACTATGGGAGGCCGAGGCAGGCGGATTGTTTGAGCTCAGGAGTTCGAGACCAGCCTGAGCAAGAGCGAGACCCCGTCTCTACCAAAAATAGAAAGAAATTAATTGGACAGCTAAAAATATATATAAAACAAAAAATTAGCCGGGCATGGTGGCGCATGCCTGTAGCCCCAGCTACTCGGGAGGCTGAGGCAGGAGGATTGCTTGAGCCCAGGAGTCTGAGGTTGCTGTGAGCTAGGCTAACGCCACGGCACTCACTCTAGCCCGGGCAACAAAGTGAGACTCTGTCTCAAAAAAAAGAAAAGAAAGAAAGAAAAGTTTAGTGAGCATCAACTATGTGCAAGCGCTGTGCTAGGTTCTTCATATACACTATTTAATTTGACCCGACCACAACCCAACAGAATGAGAAAAATGAAGCTCAGAGGATCTGAATTACCTCCCAGAGGTCACAAAGGTAGTGATCCACCCTACTCCAAACCCAAGTTCTTTGGGTCATCTCTGCCACCCCAATCAGCAGTCTTTTGTTTGAAGACAACCTTTATGTTTCCACCAAGATAGTGAACTCCAAGATTTTCACCACTCTTGCTTTCCTATGTGTTGACCAAGGTTCCAATATTTTGAAAGAGTTTCATTATCTGGCTGAATTTATTTAGAAGTAATGCTTCCCTGCTTATGGAAAGACGTTTAAAACTCCCAGCCCAGCCTTTGCTCAGCATGAGACAATCCGATTTATCACAGAATCCATAATAATCCCAGCATAAGCAATTAACATTTGACCAAATCGCAGCTTTTCTGAAATACTGAAAATAGCTCTATGTTCCCCATAATTCTGGTCTTACCTCCAAGAGATTTTTAACGGAGCCATTTAGTATAATCAATGTAGTGTCTAAGAGGGAGATTCTATTCTGAGGATGTATTAATAGAAAGAGACCAGTGTTAACCCTCTCTGTCGCTGTCCCTTTTCTCCCAGCCATTCCAGGTGAACCCAGCACAGAGGAAGCTGAAAGGGGGAAGAAGGAAGACATGGGGGAGGGGAGATAGGAAAGTCTGGGTGGGAGACAGGACATTTGTCCCGAATTTAATAGGTCCCAAAGCAAATGAAGCAAAGAGTGACTGGCCCCATCAAGCTCCCTACTGTTTGACAATGCTGCCACCTTCTGGCATAAACTAGAAATTCACTAGGAAATGCTAGTTGCTGTCATTTAATAGCTAAACTACAGGGATGTGATCTGCTATACCAATAAAGTTTCAAAAATTTACTTCCAGTGTATTCCTGGGACATTTAAGCTATCATTCAGCACATTCACTTTTCAAGCTTCTACCTTTTAAAATATACCACATAGCACCTAGACAATTAGAGACACTTCCTCAATGTTCCACCTACCTCGGTGCATGCTCCCTTCCAATCCATTTCCCACCCAGCAGCCGGAGTCTCCCGTGCCTTTTAATTTCACTTGGAACAATCCAAATATGTTCTGGCCCAGAAGGGATCCCAAACTGGTAGCCCAATATGCAGCAGCTCAGATTGCATATGTGTGCCTTGTACAGCATTTTAAATGGTGGTAAGTGGGGCCACTTCCCATGTCTTCAGTTTTATGGCAACCTCCCACCCAAACCCAATACACACATGTACATCCCTTCACATATTAATTTACCCACTTGGAAATTTACATTTACCCAGAACCTCAAAATGTGACCTTATTTGGAAATAGAGTCTCTACAAATGTATTTGGTTAAGAAGAGGTCATATAAGGACTGATGTCCTTATAAGAAGAGACACAGAGACAAAGACACACAAGGGAAGAATTCCATGTGAAGACAGAGGCAGAGATTGGAGTGATACAGCTGCAGGCCAAGGAACGTCAAGGCTTGCAGGCAACCACCGGAAATTAGCGCAAGGCAAGGAGCGGTTCTGCCCTACAGCCTGCAGGGAGAACATGGCCCTGCTGACACCTTGATTTCAGAGCTCTGTCCTCCAGAACTGTGAGAGAATAAATCTCTATTATTTTAAACCATCCCATTTGCAGTAATTTGCTACAGAAATTGCAGGACTAGTATATTCTTTGTTTTAACAAACATCTAAAATATAAGCTTCCTGAACCTTTTATCACAATATTCACAATAGTCTCAGGGCCTAGGACCGAGACTGGGATAGGAAACAAATCAGTATGCGCTATCACATTCATGAATTATTTAATTAGCTCTTTGAACATGCATACATGCATTTTTGAAAGCTTCTTATTCCCATCCATTTATTCAACAACTAACTATTGTCAACCAGCTATACACCAGGTACTGCTCTGAGCTCTGGGGTACAACAACAGACAAAACAAACAACAATTCTTGCCCTTGTAGCACTTACATATTGATGGGGAATAAAGAAATATAAATACGATTGAAAAGTTTTTTTTAAATATAGTACATTATCTAGTGACAAACATTATGATGGAAAACAAAGTGGGTAGGGTCACAGAGTACATTGGAGGGAGGTTGAACTTTACATAGGGTGGCCAGGGACAGCCTCACCCAGAGTGCCAGCGTGACCTTGAGGACCTGAAGGCAGTGGGTGGCAGGCCATGTAGATATTTGGGGAGGACCATCCCAG
>CAUYSK010019694.1:0-16604 GCA_963575035.1 Avahi laniger | reverse complement strand
AGTAGATCATAGGGGTCTTTTTGTGTTGAAGACAGAGATGTTGGCATTTGGAAAGGTTGAAGCACTAGAATTTTCAGGGAAGAGCACCATAGTGGAAGGAACTACTCAGAAAAAGAGCTCCAGAAAAATCTGTGTAAGTGTGTCCCTTGAGTCTTTGTCTAAATACTAAGGTATGCATGCATAGAGTGCAGCTCCATGAGTGTGGCCAAAAAACAACTACTGAACAATCTCCGGATTAAGACAGGGCTGAGAGACATTCAAGTTCCAGTTGGCCGGAATGGAGAGAACTTGTTGAACACCTGCGGCATTCAACAGAGACCTGAAAAGGGTCAGAATAATAGAACTAAACTAGCTTTAGAGTAAAGTCTACTCTAGAGGCACCCTAGAGTAGACTTTAAAACAGACTTTTAAACTTTAAATAGAGCTTAAAAACAAGCTTCGAAAGGAAAAAGCTGATGCACAAGTCATTTTACTACTTACCAAAACAAAACAAACTCCAACATTCTTGAAGGGAAGGAAACAAAAATTCAGACCCTTAATAATGGAACATTCACAATGTCCACCATCCAATAAAATGATTAGACCATGTAAAGAAGCAGGAACATATGGCCTATAACCAGAAAAGAAATCATTCTGTATAGAAAGAGGCCCAGAAATACAGAGATGATAGAATTAGCAGACACAGAATTTCAAGCAGCTATTCTAAATATATATTAGAAGATTTAAATGGAAACACGAACATCATGAAGAAAGAAGTGGAAGTTACCAAATGGAACTTCTAGAGTTTAAAAGTATAATATCTGAATTTAAAAATCCACTGTATAGTTTAACAGCAGATTAGATACCAAAGAAGAAAATATCAGTGAACTTGAAGATATAGCAATAGAAAATATCCAAACTATAGCACAGAAAGGAAAAAGACTTTTAAAAAGAAGAATGACACCATAGTACCTGCGGGACATTATCAAATGGTCTAATGTATGTGTAACTGGAGTCTCAGAAAGGGTAGAGGCAGAAAAATATTTGAAGAAATAATAGTCAAAATTTTCCAAATTGAAGACTATAAACAATAGACCCAAGAAGCTCAACTAATCCTAAACAGGATAAACACATAGAAAACTATACCAAGGCACATCATAACAATTTACCAAAAAACTGGTGATAAAGAGAAAATATTGAAGACAGACAGAAAAGAAGACATATATACAAGGGAATAAAGATAAGAATTATCATTGATTAATCATTAGACCAGAAGACAATCGCATAACATCTTTAAGAAGCTGAAAGAAAAAAAGAAGTCAAACTCGAATTCTATAACACATCCAATGAAAATGCTCTTCAAAATGAAGACAAAATAGAGACATTTTCAGACAATCAAAAACTGAGAGAATTTATGCCAATAGTTCTGCACTATAAAAAATGTTCAAGGAAATTCTTCAGGCTGTAGTAAAATAATACCAGGTGGAAATTTGGATCTATACCAAGGAATAAAGAGCACTGGGACTATTAAATACAGAGCCATTTTTCTTAGTTTTAAAAAAATTTTAAATTGACTATTTAAGGCAAAAATAAAAACAATATATTATGGTGTTTACAACATGTAGAATAAAATGTATGGTGGCAAAGACTATGATGGAGAATATGGAAGCATATTGTTATGTTTCCTTCAATATGTATGAAGGAGGAAAATATTGTTTGAAGGCAGGTTGTGGTAAGTTATGGATGTATACTGTGAACCCTAGAGAAATCACTAAAAGATTCATGGCTAATAAGCTAATGGTGGAAGTAAAATGAAATAGTAAAAATTATTCAATCCAAAAGAAGTCAGGGAAAGGAAACAAAGATCATACCAAAATCTGAGAATAGTGACTAAAATTACTTAAAAGAAAATGTAAAGCTTTAAATGCTTGTGTTAGAAAAGAAGAAAGGTTAAAAACTAATCATCTAAATTTCTACCTTAATGCATGAGAGAAAAAGAACAAATTAAACTTAAATAGGAGGAAGGAAATAATAAAAATATGAGTGTAAATCAACTAAATAGAAAAAAATAGAAAAAAATTGAATCAAAAGCTGGTTCTCCGAAAATTTCAAAACAATTGATATACCTCTAGCTAGAGTAATCAAGAGAAAAGAGAGAAGACACAAATGACCAATATCATGAATAAAAGAGGGAACATCACTACATACCCTGCAGACATGAAAAGGATAATAAGGTAATATTTTGAAAAAACTCTATGGCAATAAGTTTGACAACTTAGATGAAATGGACAAATTTCTTGAAAAGTAAAAAATGCCAAAGCTTACTAAAAAAAAACCAGATGATCTGAATATCCCTATATCTATTAAATAAATTAAATTTGTAATTAAAAATCTTTCCCCCCACTCTCCAAAAAATAATAAGGGAAAAGAAAATCCAGGCCTATATATCTTCACTGGTGAATTCTGTTAAACATGTAAGGAATAACAATGCTAATCCAATACAAACTTATTCAAAGAATATGAAGGGAGGGAAAATTTCCAACTTATTTTTTGAGGTTAATATTATCCTGATATTAGAGTCAGACAAAGATATAAGGAAAGAAAACTACAGATCGTGTTCTCTTATGACAAAAGATGCAAAAATCTTTAACAAATAAAAAAATAAATATGTTATTTATATTATAGAATAAAGGAAGAAACAATATGATAAATGCAAAAAAGGCATTTGAGAACATTCACCATCTATTCATAATCAAAACTCTAGGCAAATTAAGCATAGAAGGAAGCCTCCTCAATGTGATTAAGATATCTATGAAAAGCCTATGGCTAAATATCATACTTAATGCTAAAATATAGAATGTATTTTCTCTTAGATCAAGAACAAGACAAATATGTCTGCTTTCACCACTTCTATTCAACATCGTACTGAGATACTAGTCAATATCTTAAACAAAACACACACACACACACAAAAACAAAAACCCAAAAAACAAAAACAAAAAACCAGCTAGATATGAAGAAGTAAAATTATATTTACAAACAATATGATCTTATAAATGTAAATTCCTAGGGATTCTACAAAAACCATTATAACTAACATATTAATTTAGCAAAGTCACAGGATAAAAGGTCAATATACAAAAATAATTTATATTTTTATCTGTTAGGAATGAACACTTGGAAAATAAAATTTAAAAACAAATTCCATTTAAAATAACATAAAACACAGAATATTTGTGAATGTTTCACAAATGATGTGTAAAATTTATGCACTGAAGCTATGAACTATTGCTGAGAGATCAAAATAGGACCTAAATAAATGAAGGTATGTACCATGTTCTTAGACTGGAAGACAATATTGTTAAGATGTTGATTCTCAAATTGATCTATAGATTCAATGCAGTCTTAAGAAAAATGCCACAAGCTGTCTGAAATGGACAAGATAATCCTAAAATACATACAGAAATGTAAAGAATCTAGAATAGTCCAAAAGTTTTTGAAGAAGTTGGAAGATTTACACTGTTTAACCAAGACTTAAAGAATGTACCAGTAACCAAGATGTGAGTTAAGTGAGGGACCAAACCATGTAGAAATCTGGGGAGAAAGTATTTCAAGCAGGGAGAAGAAAAAATACAAAGGCCCCAAAATGGGAGCACATTTGACATATTTGTGGAGCAATGAGGGTACAGTATGGCTGCAGCAGAATGATGGATGCAGAGCACAGCAGGAGACGAGGTCAGACAGGTAACAGAAAAGGTCAGGTCACTTAGGTCCCTGGAGATTATTGTAAAGATTACGGATTTTACTCCAGGTGAGTTAAGGAGCCATTAGAGAGTTTTGATAGGAGGAATTACATGATCCTTCTTAATGTTTTAACAGGATCACTCTGGTTGCCATATTCAGAATAGAATAAAAGGATGCAAGAGCAGAAACAGGGAAAAAAAAATTTGAGGCTGCTGTGATAATACAGAGATGATGTTGATCTGGATCAAGGTGAAGGTGGTGAGAACTGGTTGATTTATGGACACATTTTGAAGGTAGAGCTGACAAAATTTGCTGATGAATTGGGTATGAGATATGAAAGAAGTTATTGCCTGAGCAACTGGAAGACAGAGTTGCTTATTATTGAGATGGGGAAGATGAGGGAGGATTCATTTTGGGAGGGGTAGACCAAGTGTTTTATTGCAGATATGTTAAGTTTGAGATGTTTGTTAGACATCTAAGTGGATCTATCAAGTAGTTAGAAATATGAATCTGAAGTTCAGAGCAGAGATCTAGGTTAGAGATATATTTAAAGCCATAGACTAGATTAGATCACTAATGGGATGAGTGGAAACAGAAGGACAAGGATTTCAAGAACTGAGCTCTGATGGTCATCCAATCCCCAGCTTGGGGGAATGGGGGAAATCATTAGAGAAGTAGGAGGGAAAGCTTTGCTATGAACAAAGGTGTATAGGAACAGAGGCTACCAATAATGTTAGAAATAAAGGCAGAGGAGATCACAAAGGGCCTTGAATGCAAGCCTAGGGGTATCACTGAAGGGTTTCTAAAAAGGCAGAGTCATAGATTCATAATTTATAAAGATTACTCTGGCAGTACTGAGGAGATAAAATGGAGCCTAGGGTGGGGTAAGCCTGTAGACAGGAAGACCAGGGAAGAGGCAAGAGCAACCACAAGGCCATTATATCAGGCTGGATCAGGGCCGAGATGCTCTACTGATCTGGAATTTTTCTGCTCCTGGGATCCTGCAACCTGAACTGTCAAAGTCTCCAGGAATTTGTTTGTCAAAGATTTCACCTGGGCCTTCTTGGCTTGGCCTGAATCCATAGAAGGGAAAAAAAAAAAAAAAAAATTCTTAGGCCTCTGTCCATGGTGCTGATGCCTAATTCTGCACATCCACCTATTGCAGGCACACCAGCATTCCATCTCAGACCTTGGACTGGTACAGAATCAGCAACGCCAGCATCACCCCACAAATGGCCAGAGACACAGAGGCCTTGGGTTCAGATAAAAGATGTGCCTGGCTCGACAGGCACACATCTGTGTAAATTCCTCCAGATCATAGCTGTTTTGGTGGAATCTGGCTGGCCAGACAGACAGAGAAAAGCTTCATATCTAGAGAACACTAGAGTTCTGACCCAGTTACTTCCTTAAGCTCCTCCACTCCTGTGGTTGAGGATGTTGGAGGTGGCTCAGGACTTGGCTAGCCCTTAGTCTTGTTTCTTATAGTGGCCTAGCTCCCACTCTGCTCAGCAGGTATCCTGAGCAACCTGTAGGCCTAAACTTTCTGGAATTTTATCTTTGCATGTTAACTTTTCCTGAAAAGTGCCTTTATGACTCCTTCATCTGGCTAAGTTCTAGGTGCTATTTAATGCTCAACTTAGGCATACAGACATATCTCAAAGATATTGCAGGCTCCTTTCCAGACCACTGCAGTAAAGCAAATGTCACAGTAAAACAAGTCACACAGATTTTTTATTTATTTTTATTTTTTTGAGACAAAGTCTCACTCTGTTTCCTGGGCTAGAGTGCCATGGCGTCACCCTATCTCACAGCAACTTCAAACTCCTGGGCTCAAGCAATCCTTCTGCCCCAGCCTCCCGAGTAGCTGGGACTACAGACATGAGCCACCATGCCCGGCTAATTTTTTCTATATATTTTTAGTTGTCTGATTAATTTCTTTCTATTTTTAGTAGAGACGGAGTCTCGCTCTTGCCCAGGCTGGTCTCAAACTCCTAAGCTCAAACGATCCACCCGCCTCAGCCTCCCAGAGTGCTAGGATTACAGGGGTGAGCCACCGTGCCTGGCCCTGAAATTTTTTAGATATAAAAGTTGTGTTTACACTATACTGTAGTCTATTAAGTGTGGAATAGCATTATGTCTAAAAAATGTACATACCTTTATTAAAAAATATTGCTAAAAAATGCTAACAATCATCTGAGCCTTCAGTGAGTCTTCATCTTTTTGCTAGTGAAGGGTCTTGCCTTGATATTGATGGTTGCTTACTGATCAGGGTGGTGGTTTGTGAAGGCTGGGGTGGTTGCAGTAATTTCTTAAATAACACAACAATGAAGTTTGCCACATCAATTAACTCTTCCTTTTCCAAAAGAGTTTTTCTGTAGCATGAAATGCTATCTGACAGCATTATGCCCATAGCAGAACTTCTTTCAAAATTGGAGTCAATTCTTCCAAACCTTGTTGTTACCTTATCAACTAAGTTTATGTAATATTCTAAATTATTTGTTATCATTTCAACAACATTCACAGCATCTTCACCAGGAGTAGATTCCATCTAAGAAAACACTTTCTTTGATCATCAATAAGAAGCAACTCTGGCATTTTGTCCTTACATGTTAACTTTTCCTGAAAAGTGCTTTTATGACTCCTTCATCTGGCTAAATCCTAGGTGCTGTTCATTGCTCAAATTAGGTATACAGATATACCTCAAAGATATTGCAGGCTCCATTCTATTCGTTCAAGTTTTATCATGAGATTGCAGCACTCCAGTGACATCTTCAGGCTCCACTTCTAACTCTGGTTCTCTTGCTGTTTCTACCACATTTGCAGTTACTTCCTTCACTGAAGTCTTGAACTCCTCAAAGTCATCCATGAGAGTTGGAATCAACTTCTTCCAAACTCCTGTTAATGTTGATATTTTGACCTCCTCCCAAGAGTCATGATTGTTCTAAATGGCATCTAGAATAGTAAATCCTTTCCAGAAGGTTTTCAATTTACTTTGCACAGATCCACTAAAGGAATCACTATCTATGGCAGCTACAGCCTTATAAAATGTATTTCTTAAATAATAATGAGATTTGAAAGTCAAAATTACTCCTCGATCCATGGGCTACAGAATGAATGTTGTATTAGCAGGCATGAAAACAACATTTCTCTCCTTGTACGTATTCATCAGAGCTCTTGGGTGACCAGATGTCAACGAGCAGTAATTTTGAAAGAAATCTTTTTTTCTGAGCAGTAGGTCTCGACAGTGGGCTTAAAATATTCACTAAACATTCTGTAAACAGATGTGCTGTCATCCAAGCTTTTCTGTTCCATTTATAGAGCACAGGCAGAATGGATTTAGCTTAATTCTTAAGGACCTGAAGATTTTTGGAATGGTAAGTGAGCATTGGCTTCAACTTCAAGTTACTACTGCCTCTAATAAGAGAGTCAGCCTGTCCTTTGAAGCTTTGAATCCAGGCATTGGCTTTTCCTCTTTAGCTATGAAAGTTCTAGGTGGCATCTTCTTTCAGTAGAAGGCTATTTCATCTACATTTGAAAATCTGTTGCTTGGTGTAGCCACCTTTATCATTTAACTTAGCTGAATCTTCTGGATAACTTGTTGTGACTTCTACATCAGTGTTTGCTGCTTCACCTTGCACTTTTATGTTACGGAGATGGCTTCTTTCCTTAAACCTCATGAATCAACCTCTACTAGCTTCAAACTTTTCTTCTGTAGTTTTCTCACCTCTCTCAGTCTTCATAGAGTTGAAGAGGTTTAAGACCTTGCTCTGAGTCCAGGCTCAGTGGCTCATGACTATAATCCTAGCACTCTGCCGAGCCAGGAGGATCCCTTGAGCTCAGGAGTTCGAGATCAACCTGAGCAAGAGCAGGAACCCGTCTCTATAAAAAAAAAAGGGCTTGCTCTGGATTAAGCTTTCAGTTAAGGAAATGTGGCTGGTTTCATCTATCCAGACCACTAAAAACTTTCTCCATATCAGCAATAAGGCTGTTTCACTTTCTTATCTTTCACGTGTTCATTGGAGTAGCACTTTATACATATATATATATTTAATTTTATTTCTACTGGAGTAGAATTTGCATTCACAACTTGGTTAACCATTTGGTGCAAGAGGCCTACCTTTAAGCCTGTCTTGGCTTTCAACATGTTTTCCTCACTAAGCTTCGTCTTTCTGGCTTTTGATTTAAAGTGAGAGATGTGCAACTCTTCCTTTCACTTGAACATTTAGAGGTCATTTGTAGGGTTATTAATTGGCCTGATTTCAATCTTGTTGTGTCCCAGGGAATGGGAGGCTTGAGGAGACGAAAAAAGACCGGGAGATGGCTGGTAGGTGGAGCAGTTAGAACACATACTACATTTATTAATTAAGTTTGCCATCTTATATGTGCATGGTTCATGGTGCCCCAAAACAATTACAATAGTAACATCAAAGATCACTGATCCAGATCACCATAACAGACATAATAATAATGAAAAAGTTTGAAATATTTGGAGAATTACCAAGATGTGACATAGAGACACGAAGTGAGCACATGCTGTTGGAAAAATGGCACCAATAGACTTGTTTCCTGCAGGGTTGCCACAAACCTTCAATTTGTAAAAAAAAAACAAAAAAACCAGAAAAAACCACAATCTGTAAACTGTGAATAAGCGATGCGCAATAAAATAAGGTATGCCTGTACCTGGCTCCAGAAAGCCTTTCCTGGTCCCTCCCAGGTTGCTTAGATGTCGCTTCTTTCTCTCCTTCTCTTCTTCTTAATTGACACTATACAGAAAATTGGCTTATCTATACTCTTGGCTCCTGACACTGTCATCACTGGTCCTTGTATAGACCTCTTTCCCTTCCTCCCTCCTTCCCTTCCTTCTGTCTTTTTCCCTTTTTTCTTTCTTCCTCCTTACTTCCTTTCTTCCTTTCTCTCTCTCTCTCCACACACAAACACACAAAAATACACACACAGGAACTCACGACCGAACCCAATCCAATAAGTCACATCAACAATAATTTGCATTTGAGTGTACCATCCCTTTCCCCATCCCCAAGTAAAAACCATTCTGATATTTGTATTTGTAATTTTTTTGGTTTTTAAAAATATATACATATCTTACTTATTTTTGGTTTTAGTTTTTATTGAAATTTATAAAAAGGGTATCATGCTGTATGCAATCTTCTGAGGCTTGCTTTTTTTTTTTTAACGTAATGTTACCAAGATTCACTCAAGTTGTTATATAGGCTGTAGTTCATTCAATTTTGTTGGTATATATAAAATATTCTTTTGTGCAAATATATTACAATTTATTTATCCATTTTCCTGTCAATGAGCATTGGCGTTGTTGCCATTATTTTGCTATTACAAATAGTACTGCTAAAAATATTATGGTCCATGTCTCCTGGTGCATGTCCTCTTGTACATTCTCTCTCTCTCACACACACACATGCACATATCTTGAAGTGGAATTTCTGGGTTGTAAAATATGTGAACATTCAACTTGACAAGATAACATTAACTTATTTTTCAAAACAGTTATGTCAATTTACATTCACTCCAACAATGTATAGTAGAATGGTTGGTCCACATTCTAACACTTGCTATTTCCAGATTTCTTAATATTTGTAAATTAAATAGGGGTAATTGGAATTTCATTATAGTCTTTATTTTTATTTTACTCATTATTAATAGGGTTGAGCCAATGTTTATTGAAGATATGGTTTCCTTTCCTATGAAATGTCTAATCCTGACTTTCATTCATTTTTCCTATTGTTTTTTCCTTCTCTGAATGATTTGATGCATTTTTATAGATTCTTGATATAAATTCTTTGCTAATTATCTCTTGCAATTATTTTCTCCCAATTTGTAAATTATCTCTTTTCTTTCTTTAAAATGTCTTTCATTAACAGAAATAATTATTTTAACATAATTCAAGTTATTAATCTTTTCTTACATGATTAACTGTATTTTGGGTCAATTGTTTAAGAAATTATTCCCTAGGCCAAAGTAATAAAGATATTAATCTATATTTTATACTAAATGCTTTAAGGTTTTTATTTTCTCTTTTGGTCCTTAGTCCACCTTGAGTGGATTTTTTGCATATGGGGAAAAACAGGAACCCAATTTTACTTTTTTTATGTCTATCATTTTATGTGGTAGGTCTCTTTTGGGGGTGTTTATTCTAATCCATATTGGCCAATTTGTACCATCACACTGTCTTTTTTGGGGGGGACAAGATCTCGCTCTGTCACCTGGGCCAGAGTGCACTGGCATCATCATAGCTCACTGCAACCTCAACCTCCTGGGCTCAAGCAATCCTCCTGCCTCAGCCTCCTGAATAGCTGGGACTACAGGTGTGCACCACCATGCCTGGATAATTTTTCTATTTTTTATAGAGACAGGGACTCACTCTTGCTCAGGGTACACTGTCTTAATTACCATGATTTCATAATATGTTCTGACAGAAGATAAGAGAAGTCCTTCCTTCCCATTTTCCTTCTTCAGAAATAACTTGTCTACGGATTTTTCATTTTGTTTCATTTTATGTAATGATCATATCACCTGTACCTATGACAGCTTTATTTCTCCCTTTCCAATCATTTATTCCTGAATGTCTTTTTCACTTATTAAGGCTGAAGTTTTCCCTTTGTGCTCTCTAAGCTCCTGTGCTTCCCTCAATCACAGGACTGATAGTATGTATTATTAATGTCTGATTTCTTGTCTGTCTCTTTTACTAGCCTCAGAATTCCTTGAGGACATAGATTGATTTGCCTCTGAATTCATGGTACTCAATAAATATTGGCCCAGAGTGAATATTTGGGAGTAATAATAACCATTTATTGAATACTATGCTATGCATTTTACATAAATAATTACATTTAATCCTCCTAGCAACACTATAAGATGGGTACAATTATTATCTCCTTTTTAAAATGAGCCAACTGAGACTCAGAGAATTTAAGCAACTTGCCAAAAGACACGCGCAGCTAGAAAGAAGATGAGCTTGGATTCGAACTCAGATTTGATTCCTAATACTTTTCTCTTAATCACCATTCTTTAATGCTTTCCCAGTGAATTAATGAGTGAATGGGTAGGAGGAAGGATAAGGGTGTCTCCTTCAGTTTCCAGGTGGTTTAGGAAGATCTGTTGGGGGTCCCTCTTTCCCTGGGAGGTTTTGAGCACAATGCTACTTGTTCTGGTTACCTCAGGAAGTCCTAGCGGTGCCCCTTGTAACATGGAGAGGCCCGTTTTATATTCTGCACCACCCCCTAGCTATCCTTGGGAATGGTAATATGCCAAGGGTTCATAGCCTAGCAGGACCATCACAGTGGCTGGTATCCTGGGACAGCCCTTATCAATTCAGGCAGTGTGAGAGGTGGCCTAAGACTTTTCCTTGGGTCCGAGGAATGACCAGGCAGGTCTGATTTCTCTGGGATCATGGGTTTATCTGCTACTCCAGCGACATCCCCAGACTTGGCAGCAGATGGCCTGTGAGCCTTCAGCTTGGGAATTCCCAGAGAGCAGTCCCTCAAGGGCCAGTCCTTGGCTTCTAGCCTTGGACTGCCTCCTTAACCTCAGGCTGTGCAGCTTTTGCAGGGACAGGAATAGCCAGACCTAAGGTTCAGGGGCTCACATTGATGAGCCTGGTCTAGAGCCTGAGGGTGGTCAGGGATGGGAGGAAATGTTCTACTAACTATAGTAGTATCTGTGCCCTATAATGCTATGGAATAACAGCTGTATCTTGTTCAGAAATCCTAAAATATTGTTGGGAGAGATAATTCCATCTCAGACCTAAGATACATGCTTTCTGCAACTATAAGTGAGCATTATGGTTAGCATTGAGCTCCCTGGAAGCCAAGGCACAAAGGGAACCACAATAGCTATAAGCATTTCATTTCATGAAATCAATTGAGTCCCTTAAGATGTTAATGTGTGCCTTGAATAAGTAGCTCTTTAGTTAAATAAACCTGGGAAATACTGCGTATATATAATACTATATACCACATCCTGTTTGAAGATTACTAATTATATT
This sequence comes from Avahi laniger, assembly GCA_963575035.1. Lineage (NCBI taxonomy): Eukaryota > Metazoa > Chordata > Mammalia > Primates > Indriidae > Avahi > Avahi laniger. Next base: position 4,864 of record CAUYSK010019694.1, on the reverse strand, counting down.
AAATAATAAAGGCTCTGACATATCTTGCAGCAAAATTTAATTTTTTTACTCAATTTCCCAAGTTTACTTGATCATAGAGCCCCTTTCTCATGGAAAATTTATTAACATCTTGCAAGAAACCATCATTTTGAGTAGTTCATTTTGGAAAATGCTTACTTACATAGTTTTCCTCATCACACACACAATTTTTTTTCCTGATTCTAAATTATAAGGAAGGGCCAACTATATCTCTGTTTCCCTGCCGATTTGTCTCTGTCTGCTGGTCTGAACCTCTTTCCATCCCTATGACTCTTTGTCCATACCCATGTCCTCAGGAATTTCTTTAAGTTTGGGGGGCCAGGGTAAATTTACCTGGTAGAAACCCACCTGTGGTGATCTAACAGGTTTAGTGAGGTAAAGTTGAAACGAAGCTTTGGAGGTGAGGTAATTGCGAAGTCCATCAGGAGCTGGCCCAGGGAATCTGGTGAGAGGGTAAAATACAGTATAACAGTGTCTTGAGGGTCTTCTCTGAGTACGAAGTGGTTTGAACTACTTGGAGACAGCTGTGGTTTTAGCCAGTTGACTCTAAAGACCCCCTTCCACATTTTCCTGTTCACTGGTTTGGGGGAGATGGGGTTCAGGGGCAGAAAGAAGGATTATGCCAAGAGGTGCAATGGTTGGAGGCCTGCAGGTCATTCTGGACTTGGCTTCAGCCTCTGTTTTTTTAGGGCCAAGAAGCTGGGGCGTTGAAATAGGCTGGTCTTTGCTTGCGTCCCCTGGGCACACAGAGTCCCCATCCAATGCATCAATACCTGCCTGAAGCGTGACTATCTTCCCCCACCAAATGGGGGCTCCTGAGGGGCAGGGCTGGCTTTTTAAGTCTTTCTGGGGTCCCCAGCACCCAGCATGGTGGGGAAAGAGCATCAGAAAGTGCTTGACTACTAACATTTGCGGGTAGCTCAGGTTTCCTAAAAAGTTCCACAGACATAATCTCATTTGGGATTCACAGCAACTCTGTGAAACATGTCAGGAATCATCATCCCACTTCATAGCCAAGGAAACGGAGGCTCAGACAGGTGAAGTGATGCATTCCACTTCTCACTGTTGGTGGTCTACATGCTACACCATGTCTGCCGCCTCTGGAGGGATCCGCGCTGAGGCTGATGTCCTCCCACTGGGGACGCTCAGGGTAGGGGGATTCCTAGCCTGGGTAGGGGCAGGGAGCTGGTCTTAGCATCTTGTGGTTCTCTCTGCAGTGGAGTCTGCCCCATTTGGCCGGCAGAGGGAAGCACTGAAACACAGAGCCTGCTAAAGCTTAGGACTGGTTTAGGTTCACCCTCAATATACGCGATCAGAGCCTCCGTGGAATTCTAGGCAAATAATAATGACTGTCATTTACTGAACACCCACTATGTGCTTGAATTTGATTATATATATATTTATAATCCTTAAAACAGCTCTGCATGGCAGGAATGGCCGTCTCCCTTTTCCAGATGGGTAAATTGGCTCAGAGATTAAATCACTTGCCTGAAGCCATGGAGTTGGTAAATGGTATGGTTGGGATTTGAACCGGTTCTACTGGTTCCAAAGGATTGGTGCCTCTCCTTTAGCAGGCCCAGGACAAATACTGAATGAAGTCACGGAAGGTCTTCCTCCCTCCCAGCCATCCTAATTCTCCAAGTCGCAGCCACACAGGGCTGAGTGCACATCCCTAGCCCGAGGAGGGGATCATCCTGCTCCCTGCCTCCTACCTCCCGAATCTGTCACTGCCCCATGTGTCCCGTGATACCTTCCTCTCTTTTTTTCCTGAACCTGCCTCCAATACTTCTTTTCTCCCCAAAGCTGGGACAGGAACCAGGTACTTGGGGCAAGAGTCTGGGACACTGGACTGGTCTAGGTCCTGACCTCTGGCCTCTGGCCTTACTGGTCATCCTGGTCTTGTTGCTGCCCGTCCTGCACCCAGGTGCTCTTAGTGGCCACTGCCTTAATATCAGCCTCCATCATCTCTTGCCAGCCTTCCTCGCTGATCTCCTACCTTCCAGTCTACCTCCCTATAATAATCATATTAATGGGGATCTACCTCCCCACGTTAATCCTCACATAACGGCCAAAGTGGGCCTCACTGGCAACGCCTCCATTCCCTTGAAACCTTCCAGTGCCCCCTATGGCCTCTAGGGTAAAGCTCCAACTCCTCAGCCCGGCCTGCAAGGCCAGGGATGGCCTGGGCCTGGTCTGCCTCTCCAGGCTCTTCCCTCGATCTGCCCCATCCTCATGCCCACTGCTCTGGCTTTATCCAACAACTGGCCAACTGTCCTCTGCCTCTGTGGCCTTGCCCTTCTACACTACATTCCTGCTAGGGGTTGCTCATTTATCTTTCCAGACTCAACTCTAGTGGCCCCTCTTCTGGGGAGTCTCCATGATTCCTCTCCCACCTCAGCTGGAACAAATTCCTCCTCCACTCCCCTCCCTACGGTCTCAGCACCAGAAACACTTGACTGCCTTGATCTGTTCTGTGTCTTTTTCTCCTGCTCACCTTTGAGCTCCTGGAGGCAGGGTCCATGTCTGAGATACCTCTGTGTCCCCAGCCCTTGCACTGGGCCTGGTACACAGTAGTAGCTTAGCGGGTGTCTGCTGAATGCCCAAACTAGACCTTGGGTGGCTTTACTGCTCAGGCCCATGGCTTCAGGTTCCTGCTGCTCCAATCTCCTCCTAGGTGGTAGGAAAAACTTGCAAAGACGGGTGAAGAAAGGGCTAGCCTCAGTGTCCCTGCTGGTCAGGCTCCTCCTTCTTCCAGATACCTTTTCATAATTAGGGCACATGTCCCACGTTCCCCCCCTCCCCATACACAGCCAGAGGGAGATCCTGTCTGAATTCTGCCCTGGTGTAAGCTTTGAGGCACATTCCCTCCTTTCTTCCTCAATCACTTCCCTCTCCAAAAGTCTGCCCACAGGTCTTTATAAAATCTCTAGGCATTACTCATCTTGGCCTCCTCATTACTCATCCTCTGTTGTTGTCATTTACTAGGAGAGAGGGGAGGGAGAGGGTGAGGCTGGAGATAGGAGAGGGTGAGTAATACCTTTATGTTCCAGGGCTTCCATCTTTCTGGTGAAGTGGGGAGCACTGATTCAGCCACAGTAATTCCTCCTTTCGGCACTCGCTGCTGGGAAGCTGGGAAAGGGATGAGTGATTTACTGTCGCGAACCTCAGCATCTCCCTGAGGGAGGGTCCTCACAGGCAACTGGAGCTGCCAAGCCCCAAGCTTTTCTTTTTTCTTTTGGCAGAACTTAATTCACACTTACCATCCTTGTCTTGTCCTCTCCCTCTCACAGACAGGTTTGTAATATGTGTGCTTTGACTGTTTTATTATCAGACACTAACCATGTTGTGGAGGGATCCATTTTTCAATCCGTCGATGCTGATTTTAACTGCGTCATGTAGTTTGCAAGTTTTAATCACTGGAGGAACCATCACCCACCTCTGGGTGTGCCTGGCAGACTCTAGTCAGTGCCAAAGTCAACTCCAGGTGCTTATTCTCACCTCTGAAAATTACTGTTCCCTCTCGTGTGGTGGTATTCTCTTGAGTATCACAAATTTTACACGTTTGTTAGATCAAAGCAAGCATGTGCATCTGTGGAAACTGAAACCCTGAGGAGTTCCTTTGCCCTGTGTTACGCATTCACCAACACAGTCAAACGCCCAGAGAAGAGGGCAGTAAATTCACTGCCTGCTGGTGGTGACAGGCAGGCCACATGCTGTCCTGGGTTCTCCAAAATCCTCCAGCCTCTGGGGTCACTTTTCCTGGGATGCATTTCCACACATGGTGGGAAGACTAGCACCACTCTAACAATCAGTGTTTTCAGAGATTCTCAGAGGATTATGTTTCTCCTGGTGACCTCTTGGTCCCCTTGTGATGGTTTTAAACATGTCTGCTGCAGGGAGGTAGCTAAGCTCCCAGAAAAAAATTGGGTCCCTTTGGTAGAGTTGCAAGGGATAAGAAAATAATAGAGAAAAATGAAAAATGGAAGAAATAAAAGAATACACAGAGACAAAGATATAGTTTTATAAGTTTATAAAGATTATAGGCAAAGCAGGATCTCAGGGGGCTTAGACCTTCTCTGTGGGTCTCAAAAAGCCCCGAATGAGGTCTTACATGGTAACATAGGGAATAGTGAATAATTGTCAGGGGTAACAGATTTACATAACAGCAGATAGTTCCTCTCAGGTTAACAGATTTTCACAAGGCTTCTACAGATTCTTTAATTAATTCCATCTACGTGAGCAAATGCTTACAAAATCTTTCAAAGGTTAACTTCTAAGTTCTAAGGTAAGTTTATCATTTAACAGAGGGGTTAAACAAAGGTATGTTGGCTCCATGTTTATTAGGTTATTGTGAATGGAGACAGGTAGTCTAGAGTGGTTGAAACAAGAGCTTTGTTTTTAGTCATTCTGGCAGCTGTCTGTTCCGGGGGGCACTCCATTGACAGCTCTCAGCCTGTAGTTTTTAACAGATTCACTTGTGCTTTACAAAGCAAATTCAAACCTTTAGGTCTGAGAAACGCGGCGCCTTGTGGGACAGCCGCTACTTTCAGAGATGCCCTTCCGAGTGTAACAGCATTCGAAATGCAAACCAATACGTTCACATATTCTTTCAGGGCAAAGCTCTGCAAAACTCTTAAGACAAATCCTATCTGCAAACACATTTGATATTAATTCATGAAGTGACAGTCTGCATATACTTGGATACGCTTCCTGGCAAGAGACAAAGTCTAATTCCCCTTCCCTTGAATATGGGCCAAGCTTAGTGATTTGCTTCTTTGTTTTCATTAAGGCAAATAAAGAGCCACTAGAGGCATTTTAATTATTATAGAAGTTGTTTGTTAGAAAT